>JAWWEU010000037.1:12042284-12082693 GCA_035583155.1 Acropternis orthonyx | reverse complement strand
GCGGGGGTTTGGCCGCTCCCCCCTCCCCGCGCCTTTGTGCGCTCCTTGCGCGGCCGGGGATTGTTGGGGTCGGCGCTGGGGGGAGGCGGAGGGGGGGGGGATGCGGGAGGGTTGGTTTGCGGTGCCGCAGCGGCCCCGAGAGCCGCCGTGAGACGGAGCCCCCCCCCCCCCCGCCCTTCCCTTCCCCGCGGGGCTGCCGGGGGGGCGCCTTGGAGAGGTGAAGGTCTGGAAACAAAAAAGTCGCGCATGGGACACGATTACGCAGCCGATTCTGGCCCAACCCGGAAGTTTATGTCGGGAACACGTGTTGGTGGGAAGGTGGCGGGGCCGCGGCCGCCGACCCTCCGGCCCTCCCGCCGCCTCCCCTGGGGCTCCCCCGCCCTTCAGAGCCGCCCCGGGCCCCCGCAGCTCCCGGGGAGCTGAACCGCAGCGGCAGACGCGGCCTCAAAGTCCAGGGACTCAAACACAGGTTGCTAGGGTGAGTAATTGTTTAACGTAGAAGTGCCTCGACAGTCTGGAGGGGAAGAGGCCTGGTGGGTTTTCCTTCCTTGTGGGTTTTTATTCTTTTTTTTTTTTTTTTAATGTTTTAGGTGGTTTCTTTATTATTTTTAGCTGACCAGGTTCCACGCTGCATTTGAGAGTGTAAATTAGAACTCTTGTAGTTCCTTCCACGTACTCAGAGGCTGATTTTAGGTATCTGATACCTGTTAAAGACAAGACCAATTTTTTAAGTGCCTAAAAAAGAACCCTTGACTTGATCTGTTGGATAACTCCAGAGCAAGTAAATAAAATTATTAGTGAGACCAAACAACACAATCTAAAGTTAATTCTTAACTCAGTGATAACCTGTTTGGCTTTAGACTACCAAGGTTGTGTCTGGATTAAGGTGATTTAAGTACCTGAATGTTTAGCAAGCTGCCATCCCCCAAAATTGGAAAACTATAGCTGATGATGTAAAGCAAAGAATTATGTCAGAAATTGTGTAACACTGTGACATTTGGATTGGTTTTCTGTATCTGCCTTACAACCACGAGATGTTCCATTTGTGTGCAATCTTAGACTTTAGAAATAAAATGTGGGCAGTTTGTCTTGTTGTCCAGGCAATTTCTTTGGTTTCAAAACTGGCTGAGAGCGCTCTAAAAGCCCTTGGAGCAGGTCAGGGATATAGGGAATGCATTTCTAGTGCTTTGAGGTACACCTGGAACTGGCTCCCAGGCCAAAACTAAGGAGGGCTTCTAGTGCTCTCATGCTGCTCTTATCTCCTTGGCGTTTCACTTCTTAAAAACTTTCACTACTGGCTAAGTTACCATCTCCAGCCATTTAGTCTAAAAGCTGATTTCATGCCAAATCATTGCACTGTAAAGTCTCTTAATATTGTAAGAACTTTGGAATTTCCCAATTTCAGACAGTATATCCTGAGTGCTGTAAATTTTGCAGGACCGTTCCTAAAGAGCTTTGAGGCAGAGTTGAGTCCCATAGCACCCTGAGCTCATGTCCTTGCAAGCTTTGACTTTAGAGAGGTAACCAACATTGGAAAAAAAGGGTAGGACTTTTTCCAGGATGGGAATTAACTTCTGATTTTTGTGAAAACAACCTTGCACATGTAAATGAAATGTTAACTACTGGTCTTGAGGCTAAGGCAGAGAAGGATAAGCAAGTTCAGTAACTGGTATTTTACTCTTTGATTGGATGGTGACTTGGAGGGGACCAGAAGGGGTTGGGTTGGTTGGGTTTTTGCTTTTATTGTTGCCCAGTTTGCCTTCTGGACCCAAAAGCTGCAAGATAAGCAGAAAACCCACGAGAGTATCCAGGGAATCCTGTTGTGTGGGGTGAGAGTTACATCTTTAGTGTGAGAGGCTGCACATGGAGATGTGAATTTTTCAGGTTGTTAATAACTCTCAGTTTAGACAGACAGAGAATTTGGGGGGGTGTATCTGTCTTGTCTCTACAACTTCGGTATTTGTGTGATACTTTAAATGGCTTCCAGTGTAGTCCAGGTGACATTTATTCCTCAAAAAGCCAGTGGGATAAACCCTTCCAGTAAAAGAACAGGAGTTGCCAACTCCATTGGCCTCCCAGGCCAAGCACTAACACCCACGTTGGCAGCTAGAAACACCCCAGGTGTCCAGAGGGTTTGGGAATAGCTGTGCCTGCTCCATTGTGATGTTTGATTTGGACTAACCTGTGATACTATAACTGATTATGGTTTTTAAATAAGCACTTCAGGCATACAGTGTTACAATGTGTAACTCACAGACTTGAAAATCAAAAGCCTTTTCATTGTTTGGGATTCTGCCATTATCTTTCTCAGGGCAAACAGAGCAGGTTGCTCGACATGTGTTTTAGAATCTTTTCTTCTTTTTTTGTTGTTTTGCTTCTTTGTACCAAAGCTAAAATGGAAGGAGGGAGAGAGCCAGGTTGGCATGGATACATGACATAATATTAAACATGGCATTCTGGTTTTGTGTCTTTAAATCAGAAATTATTTACATAACGTGCAGTGGCAGCAAAACTGTCTTTTTATCAAAGTTTTAGACTGTATTCTTCAGCAGGAGAGCACTTTAAGGAATTGCTTGGTGTGTTTTGGTAGCCCTTCTTGAAATGGAAGCATTTCATCTTTTTTTATGAATACAAAGAAAATAACTGAGAAACTACTACTGTTGGAATTTTATAAATACGTATTTTTTAGTTTTATTCAATAGGTTGATCCTTGCTCAGTGACATTGGACAACCTCACTAAACATAGTCAGTCTTATCTGCAAGATTCTGCACGCTCAAAACAGTTCTTCAAGTGATGAAATGCTGAGGGAACAGCTTGTAATATTCACAACTTTTTAATAAGTATTTTCTTTTGGAGATTTTAAAGATGTGGCAAACAGGTCCTTATATAGTATTGCCAAGGCTGAGCTGCAGAGCTTGATATCAAGTCACTTTTCACTTAAGTAGGGAGCCTCCTACCTTGCAAGATTATGGAGCTGTTTCAGCCTGATAATGTTTTAGGCTTAACCAGCATGTGTTACAGAAAATAAACTCAGCTACCACAATGCAGCTTCTCCTGTCTTTTTCTCGTTATTTAATTTCCTTGCTAAATTAAAACAGGGAGGGTGGGCAGCAGTGGGGCTTGGAAGCTGCCTAAAGCCTAAAATTGGTGCTAAGTATTCAGTGACTTTTAATGTAAAAATTCTGGAAGTTCAGAATTGCTTTTGTTCCAAACAATGCAGCTTTGTTCCTAGTGTACAGAAACAAAATAAGTGAAACTAGTCAAACTTTCATTGTCCAAACTGACAGACAAACAATTGCTGTTGTTTTACTGAACTTTTTGCTGGACTGTGAACAACCATGAATTTTTAAGACTCAAAATTGGGGTTATCATGAGAGCAACGAGTTGGGGGGTTTCTTAGTGAAAACAGCCCTGCTAAAAAGGATTGCTTCTGAACTGGAGGTGCTTATTCTGGAATTGCAGGAATTGCTTTGCTAAGTCTCCCTCACCAGTCATCTAGGGAAAACTTTGAAGTAAGCAGTGAAAGTATTACTTCTGAACTCTGTGAAACTGTTTTAAGATATCTGAGCCATTGTGTTTTTAAAGGTTAGAAATGCTGAGTTCAGTGTCATCTTGGATATGTTAAACTTGACTTAAAACAGGCTTAATGGGTGGTGACACCGTTGTAGAGTGGCTGGGGAAGATGTGTTCCTGTGGTGTTGGTGTGAGGGTTTTTTCCTAGCCTTGGTTTTGTTTTCAGTCTCAACTTCATAGAAAGACCTTTTCTTTGTGTATTGTGAGAGTAGACTAGAAGTCATCTGGACTAATTTTTCTTCTCCTAGTTCTCTTTTAAGTAAACAGCCCCAAGCTTCTGCCTTTCTGTGCCTCTATTCAGTACAGTCACTTATCTCTCAACCAAGTTTTAGTCACAGCTTTAGAAATGGTGCAATCGAAACTACGTAGAAACTAAAGAATGACACAAGTGACACTATTTTCGTTTATTTGTCCCTTGAGCAGTATGTGGAAGGGTCCTCGTGCCTCTTTGCCAATGGATACTGTAAAGTTACCATTGCAAAGTGTTTTGGAGCTGCTGTTTAGTGGGGGTGGCCTGTTAATTCCCCTTCTGTAGAGAAATTTGCCTTCAGCGGCTGCTCTGAACACCAGAAGTACTGATAAGCAAAATCTTGCTCTACACATTCGAGCCTGTTTCTAGTTAGTAAACAATCCTGTAGGTGTCTGAACTGAAGATGTGATGGTCACTGGTGGGGGCTTAGTGTGATGAAAATGAGGGATTTATCCACCCAATTAATATATATAATCCCCTCTTTTGAGATGGGAAGCTCAGTCCTTCTGAAAGCTGAAGCTGAATGTCAGGTCTTAGTCATTCTTTATGACCAGTTCAGGGTTTTAGGAGACAGGCTAGTGGGTGATGCCATGTTAATTAAATCTGCTAGGTGTCTTAATATTTCTTAATATCTTCTGTGCCTGAGAGCAACAAACCAGACCATTCTGCCGATTTCCTTGATCACTTCAAGTGCCTTCAAAAAAGAAAAGTCTAGTTCTGACAAGCCAGTGGTGTTTGATGGGATTGCATGTGGTCAGTACCAGTCCCACCAAGTATTTGTTACTTTGATATTCTTTTAGGTATTTTCAGGTCTTTGATGCTTAGAAGTATATCTTGCATTTGTCCCAGTACCTTGTAGCTACTCCTTTACTTGTGGTGCCACCGTCTTGGTATTATTCCACTGAAAGAAGGTTTCTCCCTGCTATTGGACAGACTAAAACTAGGAAGAATAAGAATTAAATGCCTGAGGCTTAACTTATTACAAGAATTACCTGTTCTGCCAAACGTGCTGAGGAATATGTGTGACCAGCCAGCTGGATGTGCTGAGCTGCGCCTGTACAAGGGAGAAGCAAGGGAATGCCCTTTTGGTGGCTTGTGAAGGAATATCTAAAATGTGAACAAGTATTTTTGTCCTCTTACCTGCTTTGGAGAAGGTGTTTGGCTTTGTTGGGTTTTGATGTTTTGTTACCAGTGGGTGTTACGGGATGTGGAGAGTCAGTAAAGTTAAGATCTACTTGAAGTCTGTCTTTGACTGTAAAAGGAACAGCTCAAGTTCTGTGGAATCATTTAATTTTTGTCTTAATACTTGGGCAGGGTTTATTTCTTAAGCTAGTGAAACATCTTGTCTTTCCTTTTCATCTTTAAACGTGGAGTATTTGGCTTTTTAATAAGTTTTTATGCCATCTAGAATAGCTTTTTGAAATTAATTTTGCTTGTCCTACACATAAAGGAGTCTGTGACCTGATGTTAGTGTCCTATTTAATACGTAGTTACACACTGTAATAGTGGCAAGTTTGCTCTTTCCTCTAGCCAAACAGAATTTCTGCAGTGAATGAATGTAACCTAATGTAGCAGCAAGCAAGAAATAGAAGATTTCCTTAAGCTCTTTATCACTAACTTGTTACAAGATAGAGTGAATGAGTTTTAATTGTGCTTCCCTTCTGCCCTTGCTTCACTGACAAAGCTGGATCATTAGCATAACACAGTCTCACCATTTCTGCTCTGGTGTTTCTTGTGATGCTTGAAAATGTAGTGCAACAAAGACTAGAAAAGGTGTCTTTTTAGATTGATGGCCATGATAGCATTTTAGTAAACTACTTAGTTCTTCTGCTTTTAAATGTGGTGTGTATATGGAAAATATTTTTAAAACAAAATAGAGGAAATACCTACAAATAAATGAAAGAACCAGAGGAAATCTAGAAAGTGAAACTCTGTATAAGAGGCTGCACTGCATGTGCCCCTAAATCCAGGAAAGGGAGCCGTGTGTGCACAAAAATTAAAAGTAACTGGTATTTATGGTTCTATTCCTTTTCTTTTCAGAGATGGTGGAGCCAGGACAAGATCTGTTGCTTGCTGCTTTGAGTGAGAGTGGAATCAGTCCAAATGATCTCTTTGATATTGACTCTCCAGATGTGGTTCTTGCCAATCCAGCACCAAGTCCAGCTGTTCAGCAGGTTAAAACAAGAACAGGGGTTTGCTGGAGAGCATGAGAGCTCGGGGAGGGTGGTGTTCATAGCAAATGGTCGAAGAATGTGGGGTTTTCTCGAATTCCCTGCTTCATAGTACTGAGATTATACGGTGACTTGCTAATTAATTTTAAACCTTTGTAGAAAAAGCATTCTGAAACACATTTCAGGTCTGTACAAACATAAATAAGCTTAACTTCTGGACATGACATGGGGAGTGCTGTCACGTTTGACAGCAACTCTCCTGTCACTGGAGTGTGGCTGCTCTACTATAAAATGTACAAAAAGTGTAACAATACTGTGTTTAAGCTCCATGATAGGCTTCAGTCTACCAGATTGTAACAGTTTCAGGCTGGGAACAGAAGCCTTAAGGTTTTGTTTCTGCTAACTTGTTTCCTGATGCTATTCCTTCTGCAGTCAGTGCCGCTTAGTGCGTTAGAACTGGGCCTGGAGACTGAGGCTGCAGCTGCCGTGAAACAAGAACCAGAGACTGTATCTACTCCAGCCTTATTAAATGTTCGGGTAAGAACTGGAGCTCCAGAGGATTTCTCTGTGTGTATGTTGGGAGGGGGGGGTCACTTGGGCTGGGCACCAGGTGTCCATGAAGCTTCATTATCACTGCCCCTCCTCAGCTGGACAAAAGCTGAGAACCTGAGGCAAAAGGCTCCTGGGTTGCGATAAGGACAGGGAGATGAGCAATTTGTCATGGGCAAACCAGCCTCAGCTTGGGGAAATGAATTTATTGCCAGCTAACAATGGAGTAGGATAATGAGAAATAGGAACAAATCTAAAAATACCTTCCCCCCACTCCTCCCTTTGTCCTGGGCTCAACTTCACTCTTGACATCATCATATGTTGGTTTTGCCACTCCTCCCTCCTTTTGCTTCTCTCCTGCTCCTGCAGCTCCTTCACAGACTTTTCCAATGTGGGTCCTTTCCACGAGTTGCAGTTCTTCATGAGCTGCTCCAGCTGTGTCTCCTGTATGGCTGCAGATCCTGCCAGAAAGCCTCTTCTGACATGGGCTCCTCTCCATGGGGTCAGAGTGTCCTTTGGGCACATCCAGCTGCCCTGGCGGGGAGTCCTCCCTGGGCTACAGGTGGATCTGTGCTCCACTGTCGCCTCCACAGGCTGCTGGGGATTCACTGCTCCAGCAACTGGAGCATCTTCTCCCCCTCCTTCAGTGACCTTGGTGTCTGTGGGATTTTCTCACGTATTCTCACTCCTCTCTCCCGCTTGCTGATTGTGCAACAGTTTTTGCCTCTTGTTCAATACATCCTCACTGACACCACCAGTGTCACTGACTGGCTGAGCCTTGGCCAGTGGTGGGTCTGTCTCACAGTAAGGCTGGACTGGCTCCCTCAGATATGGGGGAAGCTTCTGGCAGCTTCTCCCAAAAGCTGCCCCTGCTCCCAAACCTGTGCCATGTCAACCCGATGCAGTTTATTGGTAAAATGTAACAAGAGATGAGACACTGTAAAATACCACTTGGCCATGGTCTTTTCCTTGAACTGAGGCTGTGAAAGCTCAGCGTGCCCGTGGGTTGATGTGACTTCTGGGACAAGGAGGACAGGGCAATATGCACAAAAACATACTCAGGTGTCACACGTGTGTTTATTTTCCCTGCCTGTAAATCTTAAAGATTGGTAAGTTGTGTGAACTCGACTCCTAGACCCAAACTGTGCCACCTTTCCTAGCTGAGCATCTGAAATGAGACTATGAAATGAGCCCTGCAGGGAGGTGGGTGCAGTGCAGTGGGTCTGAAAGGCTGCACAGACACCTTAAGAAATCCAAGCAGTTTTCTCTGACAATTGCACAGGTAGTTTGTGTATTGGGAATTCTCTTTGGCTCAGGGTTCCTGTACATGTAGTAGTCATGTCTTGTGCCTGGGTGATGAAGCCTTCATGCTATTTTTTTATTTCCTTTTCCTTACCTTAAAATAAAATCTAAAAATAACCTTCCTAAATATGTGCAGCAATATATTGAAAGGCACTCATTGCTCAGACTGTTGCAGCACAAGACAATTACTCTGGCATCTTCAGCATGTTATTTGAAGACATTTCTTATTACAAGTGTCTTCTTAAAACTGGAGTCTCCTGTTGATGAAAGACTAATAAAGTCTGCTTTTTTTTTTTTTTTTTTTAAACTGTTTTCTGAAAATCTCCCTGGTTCTTTGTTGCCAGCAACCACCATCCACCACAACCTTTGTGCTGAATCAGATAAATCAGCTTCCTACTTTGGGGACTACAATAGTGATGACAAAAACGACGCCTGTCACGACCACCAGGCAGACCATCACTGTAGCAAAGATAATCCAGACCAGCACAACCACCCGGCCCTCGGCGGCAGCACCAGCAGTAAGAAATGCCTTGAGCACTGCACCTTCCAAGGACCAGATTCAGCTGAAAGATCTGCTCAAGAATAATAGTCTTAATGAACTCATGAAATTGAAGCCACCTCCTAATATTGCCCAACCAGTAGCAACAGCAGCAAGTGAGTTTTCCTTCTTTCTTCGTGATTGTGGTATTTTAGACAAATGGCGACATAATGATCTTTGCACGTGTTGTATTTTCGCTGATCAGTAGGGTATCACAGTGAAATGATGTGGTTGAGAAAACCTGATGGATCTCATTCTAACTTTAATAGTGTTAGAATTCAGGGTGAAGAAGTATAAAATAACTGACTTTTTAAAAAAATTAATTTCTTGACTTACCTCATGAAATGAGGAAAGTGACATTTCAGATTGCAGCTGGAAAATGGGTGAAATTAATTTGTGAACCCCGCTGAAGTCAATTAGCTGTCTTACTGGAGTCTGCACAAGTTCCTGTTCTACTCTGTGCTTGCAGTGGAACTGCAACAAACTAGTACCTTGGTTTTGGTCTCTTCCAAACTAGATTTGTAGCACATCCTGTGATAAGGTGTTTCTGTGAAGTGTCTCCTGCAAAAGAGAATCTGTCTCTTTCACTGGAGACATCAGATCTGTTGTTTAAAAACTGGAGTCCTAAAAACTTCCTGTTTATTTCCCTGTTGCTTCTGAAATGTTGTGGTAACTTAAGCACCCCAAATATTTTGTTACCACACTCAATTTCTTTGTTTTATAATTCCTTTCATAGTATTTCCTTGAATGTTATTTCTGGCGTGTGGTCAACTTAATAGAAGGGAAAAACTGCATGTGTGTAAAATTCTGATTTAATCCTTTCAAGTTATTCTGGTTTTCACCTGAGGTTAAGATCAGACTAATTAAATTAGGAAATATCTCTAGTGCTGCTTTTTTTCTGAAAGGTACAGGGTTTTTCTGGCTTACTCTATTTTCATTGTCTCTGCAATGAGCTTTGCTGATTTTATAGGTGTGGTTGGCATAACCTATTTTCCGTATGCAGATCGAGTGCACAGTAAAGGAGCTGCCTGGGAGGACTGAAACAAAAAGCAGAATGTGCCTCCTCATTTCATTGCATTCTGTTAGGGAGTGGTTGACAAAACTTTAAGTTGAGACATCAGCTGAAGTTGGGGTGAGGGGTAAAGGAGTGAGGAAGAGGAGAAGGTTTTACAGGACTGGCTTATCCCCTTTGTGCAGAGGGAAAACTCACAGAGGCACAAAAATAGGTGGCATCAATACACAAAAACTCTTACAGTGGCACAGCTGCAGAAAACAGTTGAATCTGTAGCTTCTGTATGAGGTGAAAAGGAGACATGCAACTTCCAGAACAGCACTTTTAATCTTGCTTGTGTTCTTGTGTTTCTGGATCTTTTTGTGTTGCTAAAAACAATGGACAAATGCTTGTAGCAAACTCAAAGGCAGAGAAGCTCTCGAAAGGAAATAATATAGTTCAGGCAGCAGGAGTTCTAGGTTGGAAAATATTGTAAAGTTAAATTATGCAATGTCTTTGAAGAAAATTTTTATTTGTGCAAGTATCTTAATTGGCTTTTTGGGCAATTATGCTAAATTTATTACACAATGGAAGCTTGACAGCTGGTTTCAATGTTTTACATATATCCTTGTGTAAATCGTTTTTGTTCTGAACTGAGCCCCATTGCCAGTTGCTTCCAAAATGTGACTGGGGACAGGAAAGTTAATAAATGGTCCTCTTAAAGGATCCTGTTATAAACTTTAAACAATTGAGTCCAAAGTGTTGATTTTTTGTTTTGCAGAACTAATTGTAGTTTCTCCTAAGGTGGTAAATGCCACCAGACCAGGTAAGTTCATTTCTGTTGAAGCACTGGCCTTTCTGGTTTGTTGTTAAACTTCAAAGGCTCACAGGATGGAGTGGCTGTAAATCCTGTGTTTAGATTTGGTGAAGGTGAAAAATAATATATGTTAAATATTGGAACTAATACACAGCTGTCAGACACAGTGGCGGCATTGCATGGGAAGTTCCTTCAGTCAAAGGAGTAACAGGATTTAACTCCTTGCTTGGACTTGTTAATTTGGACAGAAGTATTGATTGTGTTCTTGAAGCATCAGTGTGCTACTTGATATTTTAAACTTCCTTCCTAGCCTGTTAATAGAGAGCATGTTAATGTGAGTTGCTGTTTGGAGGGAATTCCTCTAAACCACAGCTTTTCTTTTGTAGCTGACCTAAGCAATGGTGCGGTGAAGAAAGAGGCTTCCACAAAAGAGGTAGCAAGAATATGGATAAATGACATTAAAATGAGAAGTTTCTCACCTACTGTGGTAAGTGGTACAAGTAATTGGCCAGCTGAGTGTGTTACTGGCCACAAGTACCTGTGGCAGTTTCAGGGGTTACTCATACGTGCCTTGGGTGTAGTGGAATTGCCAAGTGCAGATGTTTGTTCAAAAGCTCAGTTTCTCCACTAAAAACGTGGTTGGATGACTAAAACTAACAGCTGTGTGGAGCAGGCCACTGAGTAAATGACAATTTCAAGAAATTACTGTTCTTAACAGAACCTCCTTGTATGTGCAAGAAGGGTGTGCTGATTAAAGGTGGTCTGGGGTAAGATGTTTTCTTTTAAAATAACTATTTTCCAACGAGGAAGGCTAGAGGAGTTCCTCTAGCATGGCTGCTGTCCTGGGTGGTTGGATTGAAAATATAAATTGAGTACCATTCAATTTTCTAAATGTAATAAAATTACATTCTGATTCTGTAATTGAATGTTGGCATCTTCACTGATAGCTGGGCTCAGGCTGAATTTGGGGATGACTGTGCTCCTCACTGACTGGCACACAGAAGGATTTTTGAGATCACTTTTATATTAAACATTAATAATTGTGGAAGGTGTTTGATTTATCATCTAGCAAGTACTTTACAAATATTCATATATTTACATTGATCAAGGTCACAGTAAAAAATGGGTGACTGTCAGGTTTCAGAGACCACTGGGTAGAATTGTCACTATTTTAGCTGTTCCCCAGAGTTGTGAAATTACATCGTGAATGTGAAACTGCAGGAGGCCTCAGGGCAGTACTTGAAGGTTGGGGCTGTTGTGTTTGCAAGGCAGTTTTCTTTAAGTCATAGTTTGGTTTTAATACACTGTAAGAAGAGTTTCTTTTTAATTCTGCTTATGAAGATTTGGAGTACTTGATTTCCTTGCAAAGGAGAGGAAGTTCCCTGATTTGTGTCTTTGAAGGGTTGTTCAGAGTGTAAGGAATCTGCATTTCTGGCTGTAGTTCTCCCAGCTGTTCCCTAGTTTGGCCAGTCCATGTGTTAAAACATCCAAGTGCAAGTTTGTCCTCACTTCCTTTCTCCTGGTAATTTCCAGGACATGGAATATTAACAATGTTCTGTTTGACTAACACAAGGATTTCTCTGTTGCAGAAAGTGCCAGCAGTAAAAGAGGAAGAGGAACCTGAGGAAGAAGATGAGGAAGAAATGGGCCATGCAGAGACTTATGCTGAGTATATGCCAATAAAATGTACGCCCTCGTGTTTTGTTACATCTAAAGGCTGACATGCTTTCATAGCTAAATTGTTTTGTGATTACTAACCCCAGAAAATAGATAAGTTACTGTCTGAGTCAAGTTAAACAGGCCTAAATACATTGTGGGTTTTCCTAGGAAATCTATCTTCTACAGTGTTAATTTTGGAAGATAGGTGGATTTTTTTAATAGGAGTTCTCTAGTGTATTTTTGAGCAGTATTTGTTTCACAGATACGATTGATGAACCAAAATGAAGCATTTTAATTTACCTGTGTGAAGATGTCTTGTGGCTCAGCAGAGGAAATTTTGTGATAGGATCAAGTGCTCAACACTACACTTGAGAATCTGCTTGGAGTTTTTTGGTGTGAAATCATTCTGAGCACATTATTCCTGCATTGTTCTGCCTGACTACTTAGAACTGGTTCTTGGCTGGGATATTTTAGTGAATTTTTTTACTGCTGTTAATTGCCATCTCCTCTTTTTTCTCCTTTCTCTTCTTTATCGTCCCCGTTGACAGAAAGCTGTTACCTTGTTTCCTAAGTACTTTGGTGACCTGCTGTATAAGCAAGGCAAAAAAAGGTTGCATGGAGTTTGTAGCTAAACAGTTAATTTTTATTGTCACTGATGAGATCTGTCAGCAATTAAACCATGTCTGTTCTAAATCTTTTCTCCTCTCATTCAGCTTCAAAATGGGACTATATAAATAGAAGAATGTTGCTTTTGTGATTCTGGCATCCTGAGGCTGCCTCTGGCCTTTTGGGAAGACAAAGTTCAGACTGTTTTTTCTCAAACATGCCAAATACACAAATACTTGAATTTTTTATTAAGCGAATTTTATCTAATTTCATAAAATCTAGGGGAAGGTGGTGAGAAGAGAAAGTAAGATTGCAGTTATAAATTCAGATTAATGTGTTCCTTCGCGTGTGATGCAGTTTAACACTTGACAGACGGTTGCAAAGAAACGTTGTTGAGTTCAGCCTTTGCCATTGCAATTGTAATTTGTCTTGGTAAATAAAATAAGTTGTGCTGCAGGAGCAGAACTCTGGATTATTTTTTCATCTTCTCCCTTCCTTTTCACCCAGTGAAAATTGGTCTACGTCATCCTGACCCCGTAGTGGAAACCAGCTCGTTATCCAGTGTCACTCCTCCTGATGTGTGGTACCAGACATCAATATCAGAGGAAACAATTGATAGTGGCTGGTTGTCAGCTTTGCAACTTGAAGCAATCACTTATGCAGCCCAGGTATGCCAGACATCAGTGCAGCTTAAAAGCTAACAGAGACTTTAAGAAGAAAAACTACTGTCTGACAAGCCCAGCTATGTCAGTTTTACAAGGAGATAAAATAATATGAGCTTAAAGGTTTCAGTTGCATTAGAAGGTGGCAGGTGAGCTTCATTTCAGATAAATGGGAGGTAGTACACTAGGTAAGCTTTTTCTAAACCACTTCCATGATGCTGATCTCCAACTGTCTTTAAAACTCAGAAAGAACATGTGAGTCATTTTTATTTCTCTGATGTAATGTCTGCACTAGCAGCAGGCTGGGAAAGCCAGCCCTGGTTGACATCCTTGGGAAGGGTATGGAGGACAAGACTGGGTGTTATTTTGCTGCTGGATTAAACTTCAGTGGACCCACACCAGGTGTGTGTACAGGACTCTGTGCTGGGGAGGAAGGCAGTGGAATTAAACTAAAATTGTCTCAGGAGGGAAGAAGCTGCCTCTTGAAAAAGAGACAAGTTTGGGCATGTGGGGCTGGAGAGGAGAAAAATGAGTGGGAATGAAACCGAGGTTTACACAGTCAATAATTGTCAGTGATACCCCACAAAACCAAGAATTAAGCAGACCTTGGTGAAAGGAGATTGGTTTAAAATGGGTCGAACAACAGGGCTTTCCACAGGCTGTGGAAGTGCTTATTGGTGAGTTAGGAAAAGGCACGGCAAGAATTATACAGACCTGTAGAGCAGTTGTAGGTGCTGAGAGAAGAAAGGGGAGAATGGATCACATCAAGTAGTTAAGCTATGATGCTCTCCCTGCATAAAGTCCCCTCTTCCTGCTGCCAGGAGTTTGCTTGGACCACTGGTCTCCTCCAATAGGATGTTTCTTATGTTTGCTCATTTCTGACAATCCCCAGTGATGTGTTCTGGAGAATGGGTACAAGTTTTTTGTTCTTTCTCCTACAGCAACATGAAACATTCCTGCCCAATGGAGACAGAGCTGGATTCTTGATAGGTGATGGTGCTGGTGTAGGAAAAGGAAGGACCATAGCCGGAATAATCTATGAAAATTACTTGTTAGGCAGAAAAAGAGCAGTCTGGTAAGTGTGTCAGGATTTGTTAGAGCAGACACTCTAGTGACTGTATTACTTCAATTCAGGGGCGTCTGTCTTCTGACTAAAGTTCTAGCAGCTGCTTTTTGAGCTTCTGCTGTGACTTACAGAAAATGTTTTGTTTTCTGTCCTCAGGTTTAGCGTGTCAAATGATCTGAAATACGATGCTGAAAGAGATTTGAGAGATATTGGAGCAAAAAACATATTGGTTCATTCATTAAACAAGGTGTGGAAACTTTTTACTATGTACGGTTGAGGCAAAGCCTTAGGTACGCTTGTGTGATGGGTTGTGCATGTTGACTGTTCTAAGAGCAAGAATGTACTAATTTCAATAAATGTGCTGTCTGGGGCTCGTTTGACAGGCCTTAATCTTACGAAGAACCACACAGAGCTTGAGGTTGATCACGTAAATAGGCCCCTTGTAGAATTAAGTCTTAGCATGTGCTTTTTTTTTTTTTTTTTTAAATACTCTTCAAGCCACTACTGACACTATTAGTGTTTTCTAAAGTTGAAATATTCTTTAAGTCTTTAAAGCTTTGCAGCATTTGAATTTTTTCCTTTCTATCTCTCAGTGCACATTTTAGATGTGATACATTTGGTGTGTAATACTTGAATAATGGAGTTGCTCAGTGATTTATTAAAGCAGCAGTGGTGTGTGCAGTTGTTTTTGGAGACTGTGCCTCTGCTCAGGATTAGCCACTGAAATTGTGAAGTGTGATTACTGGTTGAATTTACTGAACCTAAAGTTTGGTTTAAGTTAGTATTTTTGCTCAGTGAGTTCTTAATTTCTAAATTTAAAGCTTTAGAAATCATCAGTTACGGTAGCAGCTGTAAATACACTTGAGGTATTGGCTCTAAAGGGATACATTGAAACTGAAATATCAATTGTATTTAAAGTAAGGAAAATGTGTAGCCAAAGAACGTGTCTGGTAAACTTTGGAAGCTTCAGCTCTAGTCCTGCTTAAATACATGTTTAAGTAAGGCCCTGTGTAACCCCTTAGCCATGTTGCCCTGTGCCAAGAGTGCCCTGATCGGGGTGTGGGGACATGGTGGGTGAGGAGGGATCTCTCGTGATTAATTTCTGTAATTTCTTTTTATTGCAGTTCAAGTATGGGAAAATTTCTTCCAAACACAATGGGAGTGTGAAGAAAGGTGTCATCTTTGCTACCTACTCTTCTCTGATTGGGGAAAGTCAGTCTGGTGGTAAATACAAAACCAGATTAAAGCAGCTTCTTCACTGGTGTGGGGAAGACTTCGATGGAGTTGTATCCTTTGTCTGGAGTTCAGTTGTTGCAGACAATTTGCTGTTTAAATTAAATCTTGAAAGATAATCTTGTGTTTGTAGGTATTGTTCTTTATTTGTGTTGGCAGTCAATTGTGTGCATGCTCTGACATTAGACTTGGAGTTTTGCAGACTTTGTGCCAAAAGTATTACCATCATCTTGTTGCCACACAACTCAGGTACAAGAGGGAAGCTTCTGCTTTTTCTGTAACAAACACATAAGATTCTTAAACATATTTTAATTTAACACTAAAGTTTTCGCCAGTGAATTACTAAAAATATTTTCTGTATCAACAGCGATCTCAAGAACAAGGGTCAGCAATTGTGTTTTTTTAGTACTGAAGGTGTAGCTAAATGTTTTCCCAAGGTTTTTAGTGAAAAGTGAATAATGTCTTGTGGAGTTTACAATTTACCTGTTGTAAATAGCAGTTTTCCTTGCTTTCTGTTTGAGCCCTCCATTCTGAAAATGTGGTACCAAGTTTTTTCCTTAATTACAGTTCAGATTGTGTTTGACGAGTGTCATAAAGCAAAGAATCTGTGTCCTGTTGGTTCATCAAAACCAACAAAGACAGGTCTGGCCGTATTGGAACTTCAGAATAAACTTCCCAAAGCCAGGGTTGTTTATGCCAGTGCCACAGGTATGTGCTGCTGGGATTGCTCTCAGTGTCTCTGTGTGTTTTTGCTGGCACTGGTACAGACTCTGTTCTTCTCCTCAGGTGCATCTGAGCCAAGAAACATGGCATATATGAACCGTCTTGGAATATGGGGTGAAGGAACTCCCTTCAGGGAATTCAGTGACTTTATTCAGGCTGTTGAAAGAAGGTAATATTTCTAAGACCTACAGCAAGAACACACATAGTTGTGGCTCACTGTGCTCTCTGGTTCCTTGGCTTCACTCGCTCAGTCTCCTGAAAACATCTCCTGTCACACCAAGAATTTTCTAACTGTGTCTTCTAAATCTAACAGAAATGTAATTTATCTTAGGTAGTGAAAAATAAGATGTTTCCCTGTTCACAGAAAATCTGGAGGGCTTTAGAAGCTTGCTGGGAAAAGAGCCCTCTTAAATGTGGGTGTTTAGGAAAGGGAAAGACTCTGCTGCTCCCCATGAGAGCAGCCTGTGTGTGCTGAGCGTGCTCAGTGTAGTTGCTGGCTGACTGTTTGCAGAAGGTCTCTAATGTTTATGCATCAGCTCAGGCAGTTTAACAGGAGGAAATCTTGGTCTTGTGCTTACTGGCATGAGAAGCCAGTTCAGGGGAATTCTCTCTGCTGCTGCAAAGTACTTCATGTTTCAGTATGTGTCAATAAAACTACATGTGAGAGGTCAGAAAACACCACTGCTGCATTCTTTAGTAGGTAAACATCTTAATGTATTTTGCCTACTTGAAAAGAATTTTGAACACTTCAGAATGCCACAGTAAGGCTTAGTAAGCATTTTGTTTACCATCTGCATGATGCATGACTTTTCCAGACTGTGCAAGTGTAGTCTCACTTCATTACTGAGTATGGATCAAATGAGCAATAATGAAGTTACAGCCCCAAGCCTGTGAGTAGGAAAGCTTTGCAGGTGACTTCTGTGCTCTCAAGGTATTGCTGAAGGTGTGTTGCTGTTGAAGAGAACTGAAGTTACCTACTAATTAAACAATTTTTATACCAGCATAAACCTGAATAGCTTACTACATTTTCTAATTATTTCAAATCTTCAGTGGAGTTATATACAATCACAATACAAGATTCTGGTAACATTTGGACCAATTTCATTATCCAATTAGTTTGTAAGGTGCTGTCACCTAATGTTCCCTAGGTCACGTGGGAAAAAATTAATTGAGTTTTACCTCTTGGGATACACTTAATAGCTCACAAGGCAGGGATACAGCTTTATGCAAAGGCTAAATTTCAAGGCCCCGATTGGATGTGTTTAACAAAGCAATACTAATGATTTCAAAAACCTATTGCTTCACATTGTAAACCTGCTATTTTCTTTTAGATCACTTGAGGTCGTGGGTTTGGTTTTTCTTATCAAATCCTTGCTCTTGAAAATTCTAATATGGACTTAATGTGTTCTTTATTTTAGGGGTGTTGGTGCCATGGAAATAGTTGCTATGGATATGAAGCTGAGAGGAATGTACATAGCAAGGCAGCTGAGCTTTTCAGGTGTAACTT
Organism: Acropternis orthonyx; assembly: GCA_035583155.1. NCBI lineage: Eukaryota > Metazoa > Chordata > Aves > Passeriformes > Rhinocryptidae > Acropternis > Acropternis orthonyx. The sequence continues at coordinate 12,065,045 of JAWWEU010000037.1, read as the reverse complement.
TCAAAATTGACGAAGTTCTGCTTTCACAGGAATACGTTAAAATGTACAATAAATCTGTGAAACTGGTAAGAAACCCTCGTTAATTTGCTTTCGGTGTTGAGTTCTGAGAGGTTGAAGTTGATTGAAACTTGCATGGTCCTAAAATACGCTGTTGAGAGATGGGAATGTCATCTCCTGACTCGTTTAATGTCAAGATTTCTCCATTTAAGACTTGGCAAAAGCTGTTAATTCTTGTTCTGAGTCATAAGAGGTGCAGTTTTGGCTGCATCTCCCAGTACCTGCCTAATGCACTGCCTTCCAGCAGCACTTCAGAGACTGGTCACTGTTGCCCAAGATAAAGCTGTTTTCTTGGTCCTGCTTTTGTGCTCCACTGCCTCCATTTAGGCAAACAAAGGTGGGGGGGGGGGGGGTTCTCTTCCTGGGATGGTGTTTAATAGTTAATTGTGGGCAGTGTTCTCTGCCTTCTTACCTGAGTGTATTACTGTGTATGTTTGCTTTGGTAGTAATGCAAATATATCTGCTTTTTGTTGAGAGAGTAGCTGTCTGCTGAGTTGACCAACCACAGCTGGTTCCTTTTTTTGTGAACTTCGCTGTCTGATGAGTTTCCTTAAAGTGCGTTTTCATAATGCTCTAAACTCTGTCTTTATTTAGCTATCAAAAAATGTATCTGTGAGCCTTGAAATATGACATGTTAAAGGCAGTACCAATTTCTCCTGCAGTGGGTCAGTGCTCGGGAGAGGTTCCAGCAAGCGGCCGATCTCATCGATGCAGAGCAGCGGATGAAAAAGTCCATGTGGGGTCAGTTCTGGTCGGCCCACCAGAGGTTCTTCAAGTACCTTTGCATAGCATCCAAGGTCAAGAGGGTGGTGCAGCTTGCTAGGGAAGAAATCAAGAATGGCAAAGTAAGTTGATCTTGAAGATTTTCTTCATTGTAAAACTGTTAGATAATTTTTTATATATAACACAATTCCTCAGCCGTATTAGTAAGGTGATCTTGTCCTTTATGGTCTTGAGGCTACAGCAGATGTTCAGGCAGCATAAACTCACAGCTCAGTCTTGGTGACAGTGTGGTGTTCATTTGTCCTGCAGTGTGTTGTCATCGGCCTGCAGTCGACAGGAGAAGCGAGAACATTGGAAGCTCTGGAGGAAGGTGGTGGTGAACTGAACGACTTTGTTTCTACAGCAAAGTAAGCCTGAAGTTTTAGAACTGTTCTTTGCATAATTGATGTTCATCCAGCTTTGTGTGTGTCTGATTTGTTCTCTTATGTGTCAAAGGTGCATCAATGCACAGAAAGCTGAGAATCCCTTAGTACTGATGTTCTGTACTGCAGCTGCCTGTACCAAAAATCTGACAGTATTGCTCAGCTGAGCCATTGGTTAGTTCCTAGTTCTCCTGGCATTCCAAAATGCTTTCAGGTGTGAAAAACTTGTACTCTTCCACTCAAACTGGGAGGAGGGGAAGACTTGCTGAGTGTGCTGCATTTTTACCAGAGCAGGTTACAATCCATAACTCCCCTCTTCGAGATGAGCCAGAGCCAATCCTGAGCCTGCCTTGCTGAAGATCTTAATTTATTAAGTTAATCTGTTGCTTAAACAGAGAAATAAAAAAATGGCAGGAACAATACCAAAACCAAATTTAACCTGTTGTAAGTAACAGTGCTGTAAAATAAGTGTCTCCTGCTTTTAAGGTGACAAGTCCAGTAATGGGGGTGATAATACTCAGAGTGCTCGTGTGCACTCACAGGGAATCATTCCTCACAGCAGTCGAGCAAGTTGTTAAAATGTTACAGGTTTGTACTTTAAATAAATGGAAATTCCACTGAAGAACCCTTTTTTCTTACACAGAGGAGTGTTCCAGTCTCTTATTGAAAAGCACTTTCCAGCTCCCGACAGGAAGAAGCTGTTTAGCTTGTTGGGAATTGACTTGACTGCTCAAAGTAACAACAATTCACCCCGAGACAGCCCTTGCAAGGAGAGCAAAATAAAGAAACGAAAAGGTAATGCTTAACTTCTTACACTAATGCCATAGTGAAAATGGCAACCTCAGACCTGCCTGGGAGTGAACTTGGGGGGGAAAAAATATGGGAATGTCTGTACAGTCATCTGTGGAAGAGCATGTATTGCAGGTCTCATTAGAGATTGCCATTAATAGCTTTTAAAGCTGCTGCAGCAGCAATACATCCTGTACAGCTGGCTACTTCTTGCTCAGAATTGGATTGATCTGTTATGGGCCCAAAATGCCTTGCACAGACCACTTCCTGGTGCAGTCACACAAATAATTGCTTTCTTTTTCTTGAGGCTCAGTAAAGAGAAGCCTAATACCACCCTCCTTCTCAAACTGATTATCTCCTTATCCAAAAGTAGGTGAGGATAAAAAGCTTGGGAGAGGGGGTCTTGCTTAAAATGTAGATTCTTTTAGACAGTTCTGTTCTTAGAAGCTGAGTATGTTTCTAGTCTGTGTGCAGAAGTGGTAGAACAAACCTCAGAGTGCAGACTATAAGGTTTAAACTGACCTCTCTCTCTTCTGGGGTGATGGATTAGGTGAAGAGATAAGCAGAGAAGCCAAAAAGGCTCGCAAGACTGGGGGCCTTGCAGGCAGCAGCTCTGATGAGAGTGAAAGCGAGTCTGATGCTTCAGACAATGAAGAGAGTGACAATGAGAGCTCCAAATTTTTGAGTTCTGGAGATGATGATGATTTCAACCCCTTCAGAGATGAATCCAGCGAAGATGATGAAGATGGTAAGACTGTTTGATCAAGGTGTATTTGCAGATAAGAAGCAGAAAGTCTTTCCTAACCATTTCAGTGAGCAACAAGTGTTTGCTAAGCATGTAGTTCGGTCCCAGTGAGATTGGAATTAGCACTAGAATGTAAATCTTCAATTAGGTTTTACACACTGGAGTTCAGACTTGTGTAAGTCACCTTTTGCAACAAGAATGTATTTTTTTCAAAGAGAAGGATGGCTGTTAAGTAAATGTTTGAAACTTTTGTTTAACTTTAGATCCCTGGCTGATTAGAAAAGAGCATAAAAAAAATAAAGAAAAGAAAAAGAAGAAAAGCATAGACCCAGATTCCATTCAAAGTGCCTTACTAGCCTCTGGTCTGGGATCCAAACGACCCAGCTGCTTCACTTCCACTGTTGGTACCACCACCTCAAGTACCAACACATCTGGTAAGAAGTTTCTTTGATGCTGATTCACCTTCTTAGCAGTTGGGCAATAAAATCCTAAATCTCAAAGAATCTCTCTTAAATTTCAGCAAACAGTAACACAAACAGCAGCTTTGTAACGAGTCAGGATGCTGTTGAAAGAGCCCAACAAATGAAAAAAGAACTGCTGGATAAACTGGAAAAGCTGGCTGAAGATCTTCCACCTAATACACTGGATGAGCTTATAGATGAACTGGGTGGTCCTGAAAACGTTGCAGAGGTAGGCTGCCGCTCACATGCAGAGAAATGTGTGTTTTTAAAGAGCTTGTTTATCAGTTCTTGGCAGTAATCTCACAGGAACGAGAGCAGAGGTTACTTTGCTGGATGGCTCTGAGTTAAAGAGAAACTTGAAGATTGTATTGGAATACAGAGAAAAGCTCTGAATGGGTGAACAGGTTATTTCAGAGACTGAGAGTTTTTCTTCTTGGGTAAATCACACCCGTTTCTTTTGCTTTGTAGTGGTCCGTTTCTCTAACTAGCTGTAATCACTCGAAGCTTTAGTTCATCCTCCAAGGTGGTGGAGATTAAGAACCTGTGTGTGTTAATAAAAAGCCTGATTAATTATTCCCTCTTTCTCAATAACTTCAGAAACATGTCTTCAAACTGCCTGTCTGTCTCAAGTGGAAACATCACTGTGATTTTAAAAGACCCTGTCGAAATCAGTGACACTCTAAGCTGTCTGAGTTTATTTTCTTAGTACTGCTGGTAAATCCCATGTGAACTGTAGCATAATACTGCAGCATTTTTACATAGATAGGCTCTGTTATGCTCTTGGTTCCCAGAGCTACCTCTAAAGAAGTGTTCCACATAGCAGCTAATGGCAGCAACCAAAAATCAACCCAGATTCTCTAATGTACTTGTGCTCTTGGAGTAAATTACATAGATAAACAGCAGCATCCCTTGGGGCTTTTGGCCACGGAGTAGTTTTGATATGGCTCTCAAGAGCTTGTGTTCCCTTTTCCCTTGGAAGATGACAGGCCGCAAAGGCAGAGTCGTGAGCAACGACGACGGCAGCATTTCCTACGAGTCCAGGTCTGAACTCGATGTGCCCGTGGAGATCCTGAACATCACAGAGAAGCAGAGGTTCATGGATGGAGATAAGGTAATCCTTACAGAGATAAATTGGGCCAGGTGCCATAGTAACACTAAGCTGTTCAAGTTGTGGTGCTGCCACTATCCCACAGTGACTTGATAAGCATTTTCTGCTCTCTGCTGTGTGTTTTGTTTTGCAAATCAGTGTGTTCCACTGTGCTGGAAAGGCCAGGCTGCAGTTTGGGTGACCTCAGAGGCCTGTCCTTGAGGTGTTCACCCACATACCACACTGACAGCTGGTCTTGGAAAACAACACAGGTTTAAAAGGCAGTTATATGAATATATATATGAATTGTGATTCATATCTTTGATTCATTGATCTGGATTACTGTGTGCCTAGCCTTTCAAGAGAAGATAAATTGGGAAATGGGGAAAACCACCAAGTTGGTATGAAAAAACTCTTAGGGAAAAGGACAGGTTGTTAACCTTAACAAGGATTGAGAAGTAATGCTGGGACGAGTGATGGGTTTTGTCCTTTACATTGCATTCTGAGGGAAGATCCTGACTGGAATAATGGTAGGATTGAAGCTGATAAAAGAAGCTGGGAGGGGAACCCTCCCAAGTGGTTCACTTGGGCCGAGCTGCCACAAGAGGGCAAATGGAGTAAATGTCACTGTGTGGAACTTGTGTGGTCTGTTGTGACACTTGAGGGTAAGGACTTGGGTTCCAGTGACTTGTGCACAGTCTAAACATTTACATTCTTTGAAGGCAAATGCATTCAGGCACTAGAATGGCCAGATCCTCTTCCTTACATAGCATTACCAACAACTTTTTGTCTTCCTGGTGTTGGTATTGGAACAAGTCTCTGTGTCCCTCCCCTTTTCTGAAGTGCAGGCCAGTGTCAGGGAAGCCTGCCCCCTGGGCTGGCAAGACTGCAGCATATACTACCTGTTTTCAGTTGCACAGAGATGTTTTTGAAAAGTAAAGCAAAACTCACTCCTTTGACTCAAAAAAAAACAAAAAAAAACCCCTCATTAGCATTTCTAAGTCTGATAAAGGGAACCACAGCTCTTCTCCCCTCCCTCCTCCTTGCGATAGGAAGACCAAGTAACACTGAAACCATTCCAGGCCTAGGTTTAGTAATGGTTGTAAAATGAGATGTTTTCCTTAGAAACTGAAAGCTGAAGGTTGATCTTGGGTTTATTTTTCTGAATCCAAGAACATTGCCATCATCTCGGAGGCTGCCAGCTCTGGGATATCGTTGCAAGCAGACCGGAGAGCCAAGAACCAGCGGCGGAGAGTTCACATGACCCTGGAGCTGCCCTGGAGTGCAGACAGGGCAATACAGCAGTTTGGTAAATACTTCTTCTTGTGTCCTGCCTTCCCCTGGCAACCTCAGTAATACTGACTGGACTGACTGCTGACTCATGGGAGAGCAGACTGAGGAGGTGACCTCTTCAGGACCCTCCAGTCTCCTTTACCCGTGAGCAGAAGCAGCTGTATCTACAGTCACAGCTAATGGTCCCGAAAGTTTTTGAAAGGAACCTCACAAAGGAATCTACACTGCAGCTTTGGAGTTTCAGTCATGTATGAGTAGAGTTGCCACAACTCTAGAGCATCTCTGTGCTGCCTTCTGTTGGCTGTAATGCACAAGGAACTAACTTTCAGCAGGATTAAGTTGTCGCTTTTTTCCTTACTCTTCACAATTCATAGTTTATTAGAAATTTTCCATGAAGTGGGATTTACTTAACATACGTGCTTCTGCTTAATTATCCAGGAAGAACTCACAGATCCAACCAGGTGACTGCTCCAGAGTATGTGTTCCTCATTTCTGAACTGGCAGGAGAGCAAAGATTTGCATCCATAGTTGCGAAAAGACTGGAGAGTTTGGTAAGATTGTTTCAAGAGGTCTGAGCCTTCATTTGGGAAAATACAACTTAGATTTCTTTTTCTTAAAATTCCCTTTAATGACAATGTTGTGTCTTAACAGGGAGCCCTCACCCACGGGGACAGAAGGGCCACAGAAACTCGAGACCTCAGCAGGTTCAATTTTGATAACAAGGTGATGATTCTGTTTCTGTTGGAAAACTTGTGCTGTGGTGCTTATTCCACAAATGAGCTGTTGAGAAAGGATCTTTTCCATCTCTCATCTTTGACTGTATCACTTTCTGGTGGGAGGCCTCTCTGTGAGATAGCCAGTAAACTTTCTTCATTCTCCTTGCAAAGCCACGAGGAACACAAATGTGTGTAAATCGCTTTTCTGCCTTTGCAAACCATCAAAGTCTTCACTAAATGAGGGGGAGGGGGTGTCCTTTCAGTCACAACTGAAAGATTGATTTGGCAATTCTAATTAAAAATTAAGACTGGGCTGTTTTCTGATATAAACTGCACTACATAAAGGTAATAACAATTCCCTTTACTATTGCATAGAAAAAGGTTTTATTGTGAATTACTAATACTTGTTAAACTGTGTGCTGGGGGCTGAGGCACAGACACTGGATCACACTGATAGAGTAACTTTCTTTTTCTTACACAGTATGGCAGAAATGCTTTGGAGATTGTTATGAAATCCATTGTGAACTTGGACTCCCCAATGGTCTCACCTCCTCCCGATTTTCCTGGAGACTTCTTCAAAGGTAAGATAATTCACTGCCTGCAATAGCTTCCTTTTGATCCTTCTCCAGTAGGCAGAAAATGCAAATAATTTGAGAGCTATAAAACATTGCTACTATTTAAACTGAACAGCTGGCACAGATGGGAATAACGCCCAGGGAGAGTCTGTGCACGTTGCTTGAATGTTGAAGTTCACGTACGAAACAAGATATGTGAACTCTGAATATAAGGAATGTTCTGTATCTGCTTGGCTAAAATATTAGATACAATTCCTCAGCTTTCTTTTCCCATTATCCGTGGTAATATCTTGTTCTCATCCATGGTGCCATTGGTGGTTTTCCCTGCCTGTGCTTCCTGGAGGGACAGAAGGCAGAGTTCTGTCCTGATTATTGATGTGTTAGGTAGAAATTGCAAGTAATGGAATTGAGGGGTGTCAGTTTTGGAATGGGATCCTATTACTAAACAAGCTGTTACTTCAGTGGGCTATTTTTAGGTGGCAAAGCAGCTCTGATTGAACTTCCTTCTCTTCCCCTCCTAGATGTTCGTCAGGGGCTGATCGGCGTGGGCTTGATAAACGTGGAGGACAGATCCGGAATACTGACACTTGATAAAGGTACTGGGGTGTTCAGTGTGTCCTTGGGATGCTGCTGGGGATATTGTGTGTCATGACAGTGCATTCCTGGCAACAGGGCTGAACTTTGTATCTATCGAAAAATTACTGCTTTGGAGAGCTCAATGTTTTCTTCATGGAGGAAAGAATGGATTTAAATAGTCTGAGATTCTGAGTAGTGATTGAGAGTCTTCGTTGACCTAATGATGTGTATTTTTCTTGGGGTTTTTTTAAGATTATAACAATATAGGGAAATTTCTGAATCGAATTCTGGGCATGGAAGTCCATCAGCAGAATGCTTTGTTCCAGTACTTCTCTGACACGTTAAATGCAGTTATTCAAAATGCTAAAAAGAATGGGAGATACGACATGGGCATCTTGGGTGAGTAAATCCCTGCTCCGTACTCTGGTACTTGGGTGAGAACAGAGGAACAGGATAACCCTGTGCTTTCCTTTCCAGATTTGGGCTCTGGGGATGAGAAAGTAAGGAAGGCAGATGTTAAGAAGTTTTTAACACCTGGATATTCTACCTCTGGCCATGTAGAGCTGTACACAGTAAGTTAATTCTGTACCATCTTTGTATGAACGAACCAAACCTGCATCCCAAAGGTGTTTACAACACATTCAATTCCTGTGTGTAACACTGTTTGTAAAGTCTGTTCCCATTCCAATACCCCTGCATGGCTCTCTTGCAGATCAGTGTGGAGAGAGGAATGTCTTGGGATGAAGCAACAAAGCTCTGGGCTGAACAGACCGGTCCGGATGATGGATTTTATTTATCACTACAGGTAAGATTCTTCTGTCTCTTGGTTTATGGTTCAGGGAAGTTCAGCCTGATGAAAAACTTCCTGTTCCAAGTAATTACTGTTCAGTTTTGCCAAATACTTGGGAGTCTTACAATTCATTTTAAATTTGTTTATAATGCTGAGTATGAAGTGCTTCTTTTTAGCTGCTCGGAATATTTTTCTGATAGAAATATGAGGCCAAAATAATAGGGTTTTTTTAAACCTGCATCAAGAAACCAGGTGCTTTCACTGTGAGGAAAAGCTGTGGGGTTGATGTGGATCACTGCATCCTAAACATGTATTATCGCTCGTTTTATTATTGCACACTCTGATTACTCTGTAAAGAACACAGTAGGGAATCACTTAGGATACATACTGTTATCATATTTAAATTTAGAAAGTTTTTATTTACCTTTATTTTTCCAGATAAGAAATAACAAGAAAACAGCAATTCTAGTAAAAGAAGTGAATCCTAAAAAGAAGCTTTTTTTAGTATACAGACCAAATACTGGGAAACAACTCAAACTAGAAACATGTGCAGACCTGAAAAAGAAATATAAGAAGGTAACCATTAAAATTATACTTGTTTTAAACTTTAAAAAATTTGAAAAGAAATAAGGGCTTTTGTTTTCTGGTATTGATACGTAATTCTGGCAAGTCAAAAACTAGGCTGCTTTCTCCAGAGCAGAGCTTGTATTTGGGTCTTTATAAGCAGCTCTACGTGGTTTTGGCATTCCTATATCCATAAACTGTCAGTGGTGTGGTAATACAAAATGAGGGTCTGTAGGTCTTGGCAAGTGTTGAATTTGTAAACGCTTGAGGCAACTCAGTTCGGGTTGATTATTGACAGAGCTCTGAGGCTCTGCTGTGTTCAGGCATTTTGCTTGTCCTTGGGGATGGATAGTTTGAATTCACACTGTGCCGTACCTCCCTACACCATCACAGTGTCGGTGCTCTCTCCTTTCTCGTAGCAATGACCAAATGGCTTTTATTCTGTGTAAGTGTTGTTGTGTTTTACTTTATTCCCACTCTTCCAGGTACCTTCCGAGGATGCTCTGCCACACTGGTTGGAGCAGTACAATTCCTCTGCAGACACCTGCACCCACGCCTACTGGTCAGTGTTTGTGTGCACATCAGTGCTTTCACTCAGACTGGTTCATCACTTCTGTTACTCTTGTGAAATCTTTCTTGCTTAAGAGAATTTGTCCCATGACCAGTCAGATGACCCAGCTTTTGAGTGAAAACATGAAGCTTTGCACTTGCCCTGAAGTCTAGAACGCTCATGTATAAATTACACTCAGTAGAAGTGTAATGACCCAGGATGTGCTTGAAGTGTCTTGATCTGAGTTGTTATTGTCATCTGATATTCAGGTCTTATTGGAGGGGAATGTTTATATTTCCTGTAGAGATGAGGTGGATGTGAGAAACAGCTGTTTGTGCTGCCTCTTGTGTATCTGAGCTCAGCTATGGCTGAATTCCTGAGGAACAGCACAACTGGTAGAAGTTTCAGATTGATACTGGAGCTTCTGAAATGCCCTGATCAGATCCCAGCTTTGTGTCACATCCTCCCACTCTTAGGTGACCTAAATGATGGTCTGTGACTCAAAGCTTTGTACATTTTGAAGTGCATTTCCCCAGCCATCCCTTGGCGTGTCTTGCAGCCCTCCCTTGACTCTGTTAAGCAACTTCAAGTCTCGTTTTTAACGAAATCAGATGCTTTCTGTTCGCAGAATCCTTTTGAAAGCTTTTTCTCCTTTGTCTGCAGGAGAGGCAACTGTAAGAAGGCAGGGCTGGGGCTGGTGTGCGAGGTGGGGCTGCGCTGCCGGACCTACTACGTGCTGTGCGGCTCCGTGCTGAGCGTGTGGACGAAGGTGGAAGGAGTCCTGGCCTCGGTGAGCGGCACCAACGTGAAAATGCAGATAGTTCGCCTGAGGACAGAGGATGGGCAGAGGATCGTAGGTGAGTGCACTGCTGCTCCCCCAGGGCCACCTCAGAGGGGGGAGGAGGTTCTAACTTCAAGTCCCGTAACAGGTTTCTGTATAAAGGTGCTTCCAAGGGAACAAGGTGTCTGTTGGGGAGGGGCAGAAGTTCAGCTGTTGACATCTGTATTTTAACAACACAATGCAAACCTTGTTTTGAGGCAGGTTAAAGAATGAAGAATTTTATTTTTTCAGGAAGGATTTAGGACACTTGTTCTCTCAGTTCTTTTGATTTATTAGCGACAAAAACATCGCACTTGGCCTGTTCCAGCCAAGCGGCATTGAAATCATAATGGCACCACTTTTTTCCCCACTTTTGGAAAAGAATAGTAGGCCTTTGAAAGAATAGTTTTCATACTTCTTGGGCTAACTGAAAGTGTATAGAATGTCTTTTCTTCTCACTTTCATGAAGCCTTCGGAGCAGGAACCTCGGAGGCTGAACTCTCCGTAGAGTTTGTGAATGTGGATTTTCTGTGGATATGCAATATCATGGCAGGTCCTCCTCTAGGAGCAGTTTTCTAGGATGTTGGAACTAGCTTTAAACTTTCTTGGTTGTGTAACTTCTATGAGACTAGAAAGGCCAAAATAGCTGATTTCTGGTTTCATGTGACAGTGAGTGACACAAAATTTGTCACTGGGGGCCAAATGGCAACGTTTTTATGTCATGAAGCAGGAGAAAGGATGTAGTGACCTGAACCTCCAAGAGGCAGGACTTGTGGCTGTGCTGATTAGACTTGTCACTCTTGCATAAATTAAATGGTGGAAGCACGAGCCTGAGGTTTTAATTAAGAGATTGTTTATGAAAGAGCTGACTTGCTGCTGTTCTCAGGTCTGATCATTCCTGCAAATTGTGTGTCGCCCCTCGTGAACCTCCTGTCGACGTCCGACCAGTCGCAGCAGCTGGCGGTGCAGCAGCAGCAGATCTGGCAGCAGCACCACCCCCAGAGCATCACCAACCTCAGCAACGCATAGGTGGACAAGCTACAGGTGTTTGACTCTGGTGTTTGAGGAAAAGGCTGTAAAAGCATATCACTTGCATAAAAATCAGGGACAGATTCCAAAGAAATATAACTTTTTCAGTTCAGTTGTGTGCTCTCAAATACTTTGGGAATAAAGAGATCTAAAAAGGTTGGTAGAACTGAAAGCCAGCAGTTGTTTATGGTGGTGCATCTGTCTTTCCTTATGCTCTCTGTAGTGCTTCCTGTTTGCTTTTACTTTTGGCCTTTTAAGCTACAAACCACAATTTGTTTGAAAATGCTTGAAAATCCCCAAGCAGGCTTTATTTTTATCTTGTCATACAGTGCTCAGGGTTTAACGCAGTGCATCGATGCCATTGCTGTGGGAGATCTCGAATGCATGTATTGAGTATATATATAGAAAATATATATTGGGTTTTTCTCTTCAATTTGAGTTTATAAAAGCATGAAACCTAGAGATTGCACATCATGCATTCAGGTTCCTTCCCAGTTTCTGTTTGACAGTGCATGTCTTTGGAAACGGGCATGGACAGGATGAACACACGAGGCAGGAATTCAGAGAGAAACACAATCTTAGTTGTACAGCATTGGTTATTGCATTTTTATAGTGTTTATACCCAGGTGTTGCATTTTTTTCTGGTTCTCTCCTGGGGGTTATATATTTGAGTCTACAACATGTTCTTTTTGTGATAAACATCTTAAATTAAAATTAGTTCATTTTTAATGTATTAATGGTATTCCTAATGTGTACTGCAAAGATGGCTGGATGCCTGTTTTCCTTAAATTGAAGCATTTCCTTAATCTGAGGTGGTTATGGAAACCTAAGTGCAAATTCACTTCCATCTCGCATACAATCTTCTATTTTTTACTTCATTAACGTAATTTAATTTGTCACTTGTAAGATGAAACCTTACTTGAGCTGTAAATTAGAGAATGGGAAACACTTGAGGGTTCCGCTGTATGTGCTGTTTCTGTTACCCAGTAACTTGAATACTGTTTAATATGTTGTAAGACATTGTAGAGTTTATCTGGAGCTGTTTAAAAGAAATTGTAATGTACAAATGTGAATAGTCACTTATCTATAATATGGGTAAGTTTTGTTTTGCCTATAATAGTAGATGTTTATAAGAAAGTGAAGGACAATGTTTGTCATTTCTTGCTTGCACAGGTTGCACTATTGAAAAATTGAGATTGTATAAACCTGTCCAAAAAAACCTACAAGATAATGATCTTGTAGATGTCAAATAAAAGTTATTGTACTAACAAGAAGTGGAGTCTTGTTTAGGCAATCACTGTATTCCAAAAAAACTAACAAGTCTGTACAATTGGAATTTGACAGGACTTGGCATGTTCCAGGCTGCTCTAACCAGGCTTCTGTCTTGCAGCCCAAATCTCTCAGCTGAACTCGCTAATGAGGCAAGAACTAAACTCTGCTTAAAGCTCCATGTGTGTTTTAAGGAAGGCTTGGCTGCCAGAGCAGGATCACTGCAGGTGTGGCACCTCTGGGAGCCACTCCAGGGTCAGAAGGAGCTTCTCTGTAACAGGGCAGAAGTTCCACAGCTGGAGGCTGGACTGTGTTCCCTTTTGGAATTGTTTCTGCAGTTTGAGGCTGGACTGTGTTCACTTTTGAAATCGTTTCTCCAGTTTGAGGCTGGACTGTGTTCCCTGATGGAATTGTCTCTCTTGAGGCTCAGTTAACTCTGTCTGTGCCAACAGCCCGGTGCTCACGGAGCCCCTGTTTATGCTGCTTCCTTCAGCTCCCAGCCTGAGCTGCTCGGGGGGATGAATCCCCTGCTCACGCTTGGGACCAGCTGGGAATACAGATGTGGAGGGAATCCTCTGCTCCCCATTGCTGCAGCACCTGCTGCATCTCAGTAAATCCTGGGCTGCAGGTGCTGGGTGTTGGGAGCAAGGGAAGTGTGCTCTGCTGTGGGGGCCGATGGTGCCCGGGCAAAGTGGGGGGAAGCACAGGTCCCTGTGTTCCATACCCATTCCAGCAGCAGGGATGGGGTTTTGAGGAGTGTGCTGACAGATTGTGACAGCAGCAGCCAGGGAACCAAACTGCCAGTGAGGGCAGGCTGGGTGGGGACTGCCCTGGCTTTGGCTCTGGCTCCTAAATGGTATTTGCTGTAAAAACATCTGGGATCTGAGACAGTAACAACGTTTTAGGTCTTGATCCTCAGTGAGATGGTTCTAGAAGTGGCAGGTTCACAGTTAGTGATACGTGTTTGGTTTCTTGTGTGGTTTATTTTTTTTACCTTTTTTAAATAATGATGTAAACACATTCAGTTCCTTAGGGCTGTTCTCAGCCTGGTGTGCTCACTTTGGTTGCTGGGATGAGCAAATACTGGATATTCCCTGTATTGATAAGCAAACCACACTATTTTATATCAGCCTCTCAAACTTCCTGTAGACTTGTGTCCCTTGGAGGGGAGAAAGGCTGGCAATACTTCCAGGATCTATAAGAGCTGTTCCCATTCTTCCACTTGCTCTCCTTTGCCTGCTCTCTGCTACTTGCCACCATCACTGCCTTGGCTTTGCCACCCACTTACTAACACAGCTGCAGCCGTGGCTTGGGACTGTTAAACATCTTCAAGGTTAACAGCAAAAAAAAAAAGAAAGAAAAAAAAATAACCTTCCAGCTCCAGCAACGTTTTCTCTCTTGAAAATTCCTGCTCAGGTGGTTGGGGTGGGTATTCTGGTGGCAGTTTGTTCCCTGCATGAGCTGCTCATACAGCTTGGGGAGAAAAGGAATATAAATAGCACTGGCTGGGGTGAGGAACAGTGAGTGGTGTCCCTTTGCAGCGCTGCCATGAGACAAACATCCTCCTGGGCAGGAAAAGAGACCAATTGTCACATCACATAAATTACCAGGCAAGGATGGTTTCTGTATTTCCTGCTTGTGGGGTATTGATCTGCTTTGTGCAAAATGAAGTACAAAAATGAAGTACAAAATGTTTGGTACATCTGAAGTGGGTATAAAACTTACGAAGGACAGGTGTCTCTGATAACAGGGGCAAAGCCACTTGTGAATGGCATTAACTTCTGTACCATGGGAGTTCTGGAATTGTGCTACAGAAGGGGAAGGAACTGAAACCCACGTTTTGGGGTTTCTTTTCTAAACTGTCCCTTGACAGCAACTAAATTGTGACTGGTTTACTAGTTTCCTACTTATGTCTGACACATTAAATGCAACTGTAACCTCCTCCCACAGCAAGTTTCCCACTGTTTCCAGTGGTTCATTGGGAACACACACCTCTTGTAAGGACTTCAAGTTCCCTGAAGATGCGAGTTGTCTACTCCATGTGTGGTATTTTCTTTGTAAATGAAGAAATCTCTGCAACCTGTAAATGCTTGTCAAGTGAATTATCCAGGGGATTTGTATTTTCCTTTTGCATTTGGAATAACTTCCCTCTGCTCCAGCGCAGTCTGTACATATATAGAGTCTGTATGTATATAGAGGTGTTAAAGGCTACTGAATATTGAATGTAAATAACTCTGTGGTTTTTTTTTTTTCCTTCATTCCTTTCCCAAGATGTATCCCTATTTTCTCAACCTGCCACATGGGCAGTTTGTGTGTACTTTGAAATATATATAGAGCATATATAAACCTCCCAGGGTGTGTGTGTGCATTGGGGGTGTCACATGTTGTCATGAGTTTTTTCAAGACTCGGTGTCCATGTTCCATGATCCTGTTGATGCTCTCTGGGTTTATTCTATATTTATAGTGTGTTGTGCATATTTTTCTTTTTTTGAGAGGAACTGATCCCTTGTGTCTTTCAGTGACCCAGTGCCTCTATCAGAGAAGCAAATATTTGAGTTTTTATGGACTTTGTTTCCTTTAGTCTTTTCAGTCTCCAGCTTTAGTCCTAGAAACATTTTCACTTTCTCCCACTTGCATCTCCAGTTGCGCATTCAGGGGGCTCCTGCAGTTAAATTCTGCCCTAACATGTCAAAGTATATTACTCCATTCAGATTAAATGTGAACTGTGTCTTAAAAGTGCTCCGGAGAGGTGGGGATTTCACAGAAGAATCATAGAATGTTAAGGGGTTGAAAGGCACCTTAAAGACCATCTGCTCCCACCCCCCTCTGCCACGGGCAGGGACACCTCCCCCTAGACCAGGTTTTTGGTAAAGAGTTTGCTTTCCTTGCCAGTATGAGAG
Source organism: Acropternis orthonyx (assembly GCA_035583155.1). Classification (NCBI taxonomy): domain Eukaryota; kingdom Metazoa; phylum Chordata; class Aves; order Passeriformes; family Rhinocryptidae; genus Acropternis; species Acropternis orthonyx. The sequence continues at coordinate 12,049,679 of JAWWEU010000037.1, read as the reverse complement.
TAGGAATGATCCATCTATTGTAGCATAGTTCCTGGGAAAAATTTGAGCTTCCTGGCATGTCTAAATGTGTAAAAACTGTACCAAGACTGGAAAGTATCAACTTCTTCATATTTTATGCAGAGCGTGCAAATACCTTTATCCAAAAAGTTAATTTGGGATAAATAGACTAATCTTATGTTTGTACATCATCTTATATTGACTTTTGTTCTCACTTTCCCCAGATCTGGAAAAGTGATGATGCCAAGTTCTCAGCAATAAGTGAAGATGCCCCAACCTCAGAATTTAATTATTCATTTTCACAAAGTGCAGTAGACTCTGTTCTGGAAGTAAGGGAGAAATGTCTTAAGAGAGGTTTAGGTTGGCTCCTTTCCAGTATGTAAATAATATACCTTAAAAATGCCAGCGAGGCAGCTCATGAGCTGATGGCTTTTTCCTTTGGAAGGCTGGATCTGGTTTGTGTGTTCTTTCCAGTTCTATAAAGTGGAAGAACTGACGCTGTCTGGTAAATGCACAATGAATTGCAGGGCACGAAACAAAGATTTGTACTGGCTTAGCCAGAGGGAGTTACATCCTAAACCAGGGTACAAGTGGTTTAATTCCTCCTGGGTGAGGTCTCCCCTGAAGCCACTGGGAGGGAACACAAACGGGGATGGGAGCCATGGAGTGGTGAAGCTCTGAATGTGCAGCTGGGCTCCATGATCCCAGCCTTAACCTCTCTCCCTGGGGGCTTTGGGAGAGGGCAGAGCTTGGGATGGGGATTTTCCTGGAGACAGCTCCTGCCTGTTTTTGTGATGGCCCCCCAATTCTGCCATCCCAGCTCAGGCTGCTGAGCCTCGTGCACCCCACTGGCCCTTCGCTGCTTCCCAGGGCGGACTCAGCAAGGTGCTGGTGTTTCCTCCCTTGCCTGGCAGGAGGAAAGCCCATCCCAAGCCCCTGAGCTCCTGCAGAGGGGACGATGCCCCGGCCTGCCCTGCAGCCCCTTTGGGCAGGGGGGTCAGGCCTTGGGGCTGTGCCTTTGGCTCGAACCTGCCTGTGCTGTGTCCGAGCCTGGCAAGTCTCGGCCTTAGACTGTGCTGCCGCCCGAGAGGAGCGTCTGCCAGGGCTGTAAATCCTTCACATCCGGGACTGCCCCTCCTTTTCTGTGCACACCCAGACTGTGACACACACGGACAGCGAGGCGGCTGCCAGGCCGCAGTATCTGCCAGGGGGAGCTGCCTGGCCACGGCTCCGTGGGGAAAACCCACGGCGTGTCCACTCCACAGAGTCCCGGGCAAGACCCCACGGCTTCCCCTCTTTGCTCCGGGAGGGGAAGGAGGGGTTTGTAGGCACTGCTCCAAGGCAGGAGGCTGCTGGCACTCCTCAGGTTGATGTTTAGGCAGAATTTGATTATTTGGCTGCTAAAAATACTTGGTGTTTCCGAGCCTTGGTGCTGTGGGATCACCCTCTGCTGGGAGAGAGAATCAGCACTGCGAGAGGCTGCACCCACACAGGGCTGGACACAGAGGCTTCACGCCAGCGATCCTCATGTGCTGACACCAGTTTGGCAGGAGGCCTCAGGGCTCTCCCTTCTGCTCCAAGCTGTGTCCTGGGGCAGGAGCTCAGCAGGCATGTCAGACTCACCCTGGCAAACCCTGTGTCTGGGCTCTGGGCTGGCTGAGGGAAGGAGGTGCTGTGCCTGGCAGTGCCAGCCCAGAGCTGCACAGCACTGACCAGAGACCACCTGTGCCACACACAGCACTCCAGGGACTCTGCTTCGTCACTGTGATTTACCTCTGGCTTTTCCTCTGTCCCCCTTCTCCCTGCTCCTCTCCCCCCCCAACTCTGTGTTGTTGTGAAGCTACACATTCCTTTCCTCACAGTCATTTCCATTTTCCAGCCCTGGGCTTTGCTTCCACCTCTCCTCCACTTCCTTTGCTCAAATGACCAGTAACAAAACAATTAGGGATGCTCCCACCAGGCTCCACAGTTGGTGTCTCGAGAGGCTCTGAGGGACAGCAGGGTTTGTGCCTCTGGTTATTTGTTTCAGGCACATGTCACTGGTCTGGTGACACTTGGTTTGCACTTGGAAGGTTTTCTGTGAGGCTCAACCCCGGTGTGTCCCTGCAAACTGTGATTTAAAACAGGTGCCACGTGGATGACTATTTCTCGTGAGCACTGGGTGTCTGACACCAGCCTGCCTTCGGGAATCACTTCAGGCGAGCCAGCACTCAGCTTTCCTGTGGATTCGGGCGCTCCCAGACGCAGAGCAGGTTCAGGAGCTTTCCCAGACAGGGCTGGGATGAAAGCAAGTCTCCAGGGCTCCTCTGCCCCAGCCAAAGGGTGGGGTGTTCCCTGCCCCGGACCCGCAGCCGTGCGGGGGGAGGCAGAGGCAGGGCCGTGCCACAGCCCAGCAGTGCCAGCTCACACCTTGGCACAGCCTTCAAGGGCTCGGGAGTGGGAGGGAAACAAGAGTCCAGCCTGCAGGGCAACAAGGGAGAGTCCTTCCAGGCAAACTGAAGGAATGGGGCAGGGTGGAGCACTCGTTTGTCTGGAAAGATGTTGCAGGGAAGCACTGTAATGTGAGGATAACATGATAATCCATCCCTGCGAGCAGCAGCAAGGCAGGAGGAGACCCTTGGCCCCAGACCCTGTCCTGTCCTGTCTGCTCCGCTCCTCTCTCAGGGCAGCTATTTGCCTGTTCTTACCAAGCAAAACGAAGTGGTTTCATTTCTGGTCTTATTTTTCTTTGCTGGTTTTCATTGGAATCTGGCCTGGTTTGGATATTGGTGCCTGGTGCTTGTTTGCCTGGCAAACTGCAAAAAGGAAAACTCTCATTAGAGAGATTCCAGGCCTGTGCTTTTGTGGCTGAGGGCTTGGAAACTTCTCATTCCTGCTCCGTGGTCCTCCAGGGAGACCTCCAGCCAGAGCAGGAGAGAACAGGCTCGCTACTCATGCTGTCTCAAAGGTAAACCCAGAGCAGCATTAAGGGCTCTTTATCTTAAACATTTCCAGCCTCTTCCAACAGCTTTACAGGTGCTATTTGCATTTTTTCCTCCTGGTACACAACATCCCCAGGGCAGAATGTCCCCCTCGGAGATGGAAGGGGCCTGGAAGGGGCTGCGGAGCCCACGGGGCAGCGCCCGTGCGATGTGGAGCAGCTGTCGGCCTGGCAGGGCTGCTCCGCTTGGCAGCCAGACAAAGGACTCAGGAGCAGGAGGAAAACAAGGCTGGGAGGGAAGGGAGCTCCACATAATATGGCATCTGGCCTGGGAGGAACCATCTCAAAGTGGGGAGCAGGGCCAGACTGGGAGAAAGTTTGCCTGGGAGATTTTAAGGGGAAAGCCTGCCCGGAATAGCCAGCCGAGCTCTGATCCGAAACTGTGGCGAGGCTGGCTGGAGATGTGGGCCAGGAGCTGGGAGAGGATTTCCTGGGGCCTGGCTCGTGGCCTCGGCACTCTGTATCACAGCCCCCCTCGCAGAGGGTCTCAGGGGGCTCTTTCCTGTGGAGGGAGGAGCAATCCAGAGCTTCCAGAGGGATCTGGAGGTGTGAGAGGAAAAGGCACCAGGGTGGAGCTGCAGGATCTGTATTTTAATTCAGGACTGGGTGTTTCTGGTGCGTTTTGGTGAGGATGGGGCAGTACAGAGCAAACATCAGCCAACAATCAGATCACAGAGGAGGGACACCAAGGCTTGTCAGCTTTCTCTTGGGAACAAAAAGAGCAGGAGGGAAACCTTGTGCCATCAGCAGGAAAGAGTTGTGGGGAACAGAGACGGGAATGTAAAGAGCTGCAGTAAGGTGATAAGAAAGAGCAACAATGATGCCAAAAAAGCATAAAATGTACAATTTTCCCTCTTTGCTAGTGTCCCAGACTGCCTCAGGAATGTGCAAGGTGTCCCTGGAGCAGGGCCTGGGGAAGGCGTTCAGCTGGCTCACTACAATTCCAGTGAGAAAGGTGCTCAGCTCTGTAGAGCATCTTTGAAAATGCTATTTGTTAAAGCCACTTGCCTCTACCACTTGTACTCTTCATAGAGGTTAAGCCTGCCTTCACTCAAGACTTAAAAAGGTTAATTTTCAGCCTAGGCCTACCAGAGACTTTTCACTTCATTTTGGTTGATCGTCTTAGTTTTAGCAGTTTGGAGACTTGCAGATTAAATTAGTGCTCAGAAACTTGCAGGAGCATATGTGATTATTTTATGCATGATGCTGGATTCCCCAGAAAAGTGGGGAGAAGTATTTGAATATAAACTCCCTCCAGGGAAAGGAACAAACTTCCCACCTCCTTCCCCTTGCTGCTACACGGGTCTCTGTTGTGGGTAAGGGACAGTCAGAACCTCCCCAAGTCACTCAATTCATTAAGCCTGACAACAACTAATTACATTGAAATTAATGCACAGATGTAATGTTTTACACACGTCAAAGGCATGCCAGGAAAGAAGAGGGTCTTGCTGTGCCATCTTTAGTTCTTGTCATTGTTGATTTAACCCAAGAAGACAAGGAACAAGCCTGGTTTGTGCTCTCCATTTGCAGGTCCCCATGAGCGTTAGAACACAGCTCTGCAATGACTAATTCATTTTGTTTCCACATAAAAGGTGACAAACAAGTTTGTTTTAAAGCGTGGCCCAAGGCCCCTGGCTCTGTGGCAGAGCCATCCTACAACCAGCTGCCAGCACCTTCCAGCATCCTGCTTTGCATGTGTATTCCTCACACCCTCGCCCGAGGGGCACAGCACTGACCCTGCAGAGCTTGGGGAAGGGAAAACCTCCTTCAGATCAGTCGGAGCTCTGGATAAGCAGGGTCTGGAGGCAAACTCTGTGGAAACACTGGCTGCTGAGTGTTCCCAGTGGTTTGGGAGAGGCAGAGGTGAGGAAGTCAAACCAGGAGAGGGAAGAGAAAAAATACCAAGAAAAGAAAGAGGAGGGGGACAGGGTGAATGTTGGAGATCTCACACAACTGAGAAGAGGCAGCTGCACCTGGAAAATACATTGATGCTTGCAGTGACTGAAGAGACAGCTGATTTCACAGCATCAGGATTTCACAGAATATTCTGAGTTGGAAGGGACCCGCAAGGATCATCGAGTCCAACTCTGAAGTGAATAGCCCATACGAGGATCAGACACACAACCTTGGTTCTTAGAACCGTGCTCTGACCAACTGAGCTCTTCCTGTCCATCCTCCCTCACTGAAAAACAACAAGCACATTTATTTTCAACTTACCTCTTGCCTTAGAGAAGGCTTGAAAATGTCACCTGTGTGACAAAATGACTCTGCTGTATTTCCTGCTCTATGACTTGGCCACTTGGTGAGGAAAAGCTGCTTTTGCTGTCAGTGAACACGAGCGAGGCACGAGTCTGCGGAGCAGGGACCTGCTGCTTTCTGCACAAGCCTGGGCTGTGTGGGCTCTGGGAGATGGAGCTGCTACACTCAGGGCAGGGTTTGCACATACAGAGCACAACTCCAGCAGTGCTTGGGACATCAAACAAGTTGAAACCACAGGTAGCCTCTCTGAGGGAGCTCAGTCTGTGGTCACCCTACTCAACAGTCAGCCCAGGGCCCGAGCACAGTGGTGGTTTTGTTCTTGTGGCCACACCTGGTTCAGAACAGCTGAAGTGAACCCTCAGAGCACATGGCAGAAGGGAAGAACTTGCAGGTACTTCCTACCCAAGCCAACTCCTGCAGTGTGTGCAGAAAAAGCAAGAGTAAAGTCAGTTGAAGCTTAAACAGTGTCTGAGGCCAAGCAGCGAGGTTTCCACAGGGGCTTGTGTCTCATGCCACCCCTGCTCCTTGTGCCCAGAGAACTGCAGAGTAAACATCAAACACCCAGATATTTGGGTGTTCTGGGTTGTCCTGTATGCTGGGTTCCTGCTTCCAACACAAATAATCTCACTCTGCAAGCCTGACCATCTCATCAAGCCTGACCCCACAGTTTGCTCCAAAGCTCGCAGTGCCTTGTGCTGAAGAAGGGATAATCTTTACAGGGCTCTTTCCTTATCCTCCCTTCCCTCCTGGAATATTGTATATTCGAAGCTGCCATTACAAAACCCGAGCAAAACACAAGGGATCTTGTTCTTCAGAGTGTTGCTCTGAGAGCAGTTTTGTAGAGTTGGTGCAAAGCCGTGAAGAACACGGCGAGCTCGGAACGCTCCCATTTCGCACTCACTCGGTGTGACTGTAAACAACCACAGAGCCATGGAAAATCCCAGAGCAGCCTGCCGGACTTTGCTGGCCTTCCAGGGATTCAGCAGAAAGGCTGTTATTTACAGATCTGGAAGTGAAGCTTTAGAGGGTGCAAAGTTCTCACTCACACAGTGCTGGACACAGGGGTTTACTAGTGCAGTTTTTCAGGACTCTAAGAAGAATTACACAGTTATAGTCCGAAGCACAAGGGCTTTTCCCATTCCACCTCAATTTTCCTTTATGCAGAAGAAATCACCTGATTGCTCCATGGCTCTTTCGGTGTCCCAGTGATGGAGATGTTCCCTGCTTCCCTCTGCAGGGCCTGAATGGGTGCCACTCAGAGGGAATGTGCCTCTGCTTTCCTACGAGCAGGATCTGTGCTGCCAGAGGAAGAGCAAAATAAAGCCTTGGACAGACATTAATCAGCACATAAAATAAAACCACTGGATCTCAGAGAGGTAAAACAAGTGGGGGTGTGATCCTGCAGGTCTGAGCTGTGCACCAAGGACAGCTTGTCCAGCTCCCAAGCAGTGTTGGTGTAAATCAGGAGTAATTAATCAATTATACAGTGTATTTGAGATTAATTGACAGAAGGAGCAAACCTGAGTATCTTGCAGGATGAGCTCTGAAGTGACAGATGCGTGCTGGACAGTGTCATCATTTAACATGAAAATTAATATTTTGGGAGTTTTTATAAGTTTTTTTTGTGGGAAAGTTTTCCTGCTGCTTGCAAGCAGAAAATGTGCTGACCATCAGCGAGAGATCCCTATTTATTTTTTTAAGCCCCTCAGAAGCTGCAACCTGCATTAACCTTCCACCTTTGAGCAAAGAGGAATAGTGGTTAAAAAAAAAAAAAAAAAGGAAGGAAAGAAAAGGAAGGGGAAAAAAAGGAAGGAAGGGGGAAAAAGCAGGAAAAACAAGGAAGAAAAAAAGAAGAAAAAAAGGAAGAAAAAAGGAAGGGAAAAAAGTAGGAAAAAAAAGATTAAAAAAAGAGAGGGAAAAAAAGGAAAGGAAAAAAAGGAAGAAAAAAAGAAGGGGGTAAAAAAAGGAAGAAAAAAGAGTAAAAAAAGAAGGAAAGAAAAGGAAGAAATAAAAATGGGAAGGAAGACAAACAATAATAAAAAGGCAGATTTTTCCTCGGCGGCTTCCAGAGGGGAAAATATATATAGAAAAAAATCCTGTATTTTGAAATTATCAACAGGTATTTTCGGTGGAAATTGGCGGGCGGGGAGCGCGGGCCG
>JAWWEU010000037.1:12000365-12041927 GCA_035583155.1 Acropternis orthonyx | reverse complement strand
GCCCGCGCCGGGGCGGCCGCCCGCTCTCCCCCAAAGTTTTCGGATCCGCGTCTCCTCATGATGTATGGATGATATATTGCATTGTGGGTGTCAATATAACTGACGGCCATATTTGCCGGTGCTTGCTACCGCTGTAAACAACCCCAAAGTGTCTGGGAGACGCGGAGACGCTTCGCTGAAATTTCAGGACCCTCCTCCCTCCTCCCCCCCCTGCGCTGGCCATGTCTCTGGGAATGTCTTACAAGCCCAACTTGAACGCCCACATCCCCGGGACTCCCCTCAACCCGGGTAAGTGCGAGGCGGCAACTGGGTGGCAAGTTTGGGGAGGCGAGCGGTGGCCCCGGGGCGGGGGGGGAGCCCCGCACCCGAGTTGCGTGCCCGGCCCGGTATGGCGGGGCAGCGGCTCCTCCGCGCCGCCATTTCCCGCACCCTCCATCCATCCTTTCCATCCCTCCCTCCATCCCTCCCTCCGTCCCTCCGCCCCGCGCCGCCCCCGCACCGCGCCCCGCTCCGCCGCTCCGGGGCTCCGGCTCCCCTCCGTGCCCGGCTCTCCCCGGGGCGGCTGATGGATCTCCGGATCAGGAATATTCCGCCGGCGCCTCACCGGGGACCGCTGCTGGCGGGACGCCGCAAGTGCGGCCGCCCGGACACCCCCCCCCCAGCCCCGCTCCCCGCGCCTCCCTCCGCCTCCGAGGGTCGCCGCGGACCCCCTTGGAGCACCTCGGGCAGACCCTCGGGCCCGCTCGGCCCTCCCGGAGGAGCCCGGTCCGCTCGCTGGAGCGTTTTTGGACATGTGGGGAGCACGCAGGAATCGCGCTATTCCTCCAAAAATCCCCCCCTTTTCCTTTTTAAAAAAAATCACTCCCGCACCCCTGCATCTGTACGGGAGTCCTTCCAACTTTCCTCTCTGAAAAGTTTCCTTGACAGCATTAACTTTTTGCCTTTTTTTTCTTTTTCTTTTTTTTTTTTTAAAGTGTTTTTTCCCCCCGCTCCATCACCCCGTTCTTCCCTGTCCTCCGCGGTTCCCGAGGGCAGCATCCCCCGGGATGCCGCCGGGGCTCCGGCCGGGAGCCGGTGCAGCCCGAACAAAGCACAGCAGCGATTGCTTCGCTGCGGGATATTTGGAGGGGATCTCGCTAATTCTGTAAGCGGCACGAAAATGGAGAAGTTGCTCCTGGGCTTAAAACCTATTCCCCTCTCCCCATCCCCGCAGACCATCAGACCATCCCCAGCCACAAATCAAGCTGATCGTTGTAAATGGCTTTTTTATTATTTTTATTATTATTATTTTTTCCCCGAGAAAAAGTTTTGGAGTTGGGTTTAGGAGGGAGGGAAATCCGCCAGGGTGATTTTTACGGCGCCGTTAGTGGTTGTGATGCTGGGAGGCTGATGAACGAAAGGGAGCACCGAGATGCACCTCTATTCTAGCTACCAGGAGAGCAACAATCTTGTTTTACTGCAAGGGATCGTCGCCAGCTGGTGGATGAGCCGAGGTGTCTGTGCCTCAGACACTTTGATCCTGCGTGGGGCTGAGCTCCGTGGGGCTGGGAGCGTGTAAAGGCTCCGTGTGCCGGGTCGTGTGTGGGGGGCACCGTGGGGAGCGATCAGGGAGCAGGGGACCTGCCGAGGATTTCTGACAAAAAAGCACAAGTGTCACCGGAGGGGAAAAAAAAAAAAAAAAAAAAAAGAAAGAAACAAAACAAAGCCCAGCAAGGGAAAGCGTTCTCCTGCCGGCTCCCACGAGAACCTGTGCCTTGCTCTCCGGAACAGCCGTAAAATTGCAGGGAAAACAAAGGTGGTATTTTGCAGTGGTGGGTGAGGGGTGGGGATTAGGTCATGCTGTGGGGGGGATCGGAGTCTGGCGTGTCTGCGAAATCCCGGCTCAGACAAGCCGCGCACAATGCGAGCCGAGCGGGGAAGTTTCTGTCTCCAGCCCCTCTCGCTGCCGTGCCGGTGCTTTCCAGCGCTCCGGCTGCGATCACGGCTTTGGATTCTTTCATGCAGTTTTATCTTCCCCTTCCCCCCCCCACTCCCCCAGCCCTTCTTTTTTGCCTCGTAACGGCAAGTTAGCAGCAGTTTGCTGTCATGCTGGAACTATTCCTGTCTAAGTTGTCCTCTCTTCTGAGTTCGGATCATCCTCAACACCCCCAGAATCTTTTCAATGAAAGAACGTCCTCCTCTGAATCCAAAATGGGCTCTCTCTTCCCTCCCTGTCTTCTGCCATTATCCTCACGCACCAGCTCTTCCTCTAGCTGGTGGTATTGCCAGCACCGTGGCCTAAGGCCAAGGGACTTAGACAAAGCAGTCCTTGCAGTTGCACATATCGCATTCAGAGTGATATGACTGCAAATGGCCCCCTCCTTTCTGGAGCTTAATTCTGATTTGGAAGAGATTGCTCCTCTATTGTGCCTAAATTAAATGCCCCCTCAGCCAGGAGGATAAATCCTAGGTCTGCTTCCAAACCTGGGGTGAAGGACCCCCCCGCCCCGTCCTGCAGAGGAGAGGAAAACAGGAAATCTGTCCCTTTTGGCCTGAAATCAGCCCTGCAGAAGTCTCTCTGTATGAATGCTGAATATTTTGGTCTCGGCCGACGGAGGGCTCTGGGCAGCTGTGGATCTCACAGGGATTTTCCTCTGGGAGGTAATGCTGCTTCCCTGCAGTGCAGGGCTTCTGGTGCAGGAGTATTTGGGAAGGCAGTGTCGACTCAGCTCCTGGAGCTGTGTCCTTGCTGCAGAGCAAACTCCTTTCAAGTTTGGGCTGAGAGTGGCCACTCCGCAAAATGATGTTTAAACTGCACATCAGTGGGATGAAGCAGTTGTGGCTGGTGGGTGACTGGGCTCTGTTCTTGCATGGCAGCATGTTTTGGGAATCCGATCCTGGACCCAAGTCCAGAGGGAAGAGGAGCTGTGCGTGGGAGGAAATATGGGGAGGAAGCTTCCGTGGGCTGCCGGCAGATCTGGGGATGACTGTGGGTGAGGAAAATGCAGCTGCTCCACAAGTGACTCAGGATGCTGGAAGCATCCGGGTGCTGACTCCTCTGCCTTGCACCAGGCTGAGGGAAGGAGAATGCATTGTCACAGCAGAATTTGGTGCCTGTTCCTCTTCCCCATTGCCCGGGTCAGTGCTGACACTTGGCCCAGGGTGGCTGCACCAGGCTGACAGTGTTTTGTCTATTACCAGTCACCTTCCTGGAGGGTCCCTGCATGTAGCACCCCAGGCTGTCAGATCCAAGCTGCCTGTGCTTGGGGAGCCCCATTTAATCTCCTGCACAGGCACCTTCTCTGCCTGGGCTGTTAAAGGTTGTTCTGGTAGGGACCTGCATTGCTGTGGCTCTACCTTCCCAGGCTCACCTGACCCTGCAGCGTCCCAGGGGAACCTGTTACCTTTTCTAACAACAGTGTTTTGAATTTGTTTGTATTCTCTTCCTCATCCTACTGAATCGTAGGAAGTGCTGTTTCCTCCTCATCTGTCTTGTGTTTTCATATTGTTTGACTGTTTCTCTGTGAGGGACCAGCTGCTGAGCTGAGGTGAAGTAGAGCATCTGCACTGATTTCAGTGGAAGAGAGACATTTACACCAGCTGAGAACTAGTCTATAGTTTGTTCTTCCCCTTGTTTTCTGTCTCAGTGGATATTCAGCATCCCTATTTTGTTCAGAGTATGCACAGGTCAGAGAAAAGGAGTTTTAAGATACAGAAGCTAGCAGAAGCTACTTGGGATTCCTTTAGTTTTACTGTCATTCTTGCCGAAACGTCAGGTTTTGAGATAAAATCCTGTTTGTGTAGTAGAGCTTAAACCCTGTTGTCTGCAGGGTCTGGAAGCACAGATTGCAGCAGGCTGTGACAAGGGAAGGAGCTGTGTCCTGGCTCCACACAAGCAAGTGTTGACCTGTCCAACAGGTGCTGCTGGAGCTGAGGACCATCGGGGCTGTCAGTGCACCTGACACACCTCACAGCAACCAGGAGCTTCTTGGGAAAAGAGCAAATTCTCACTGAGAGCTGAAACAAAATAATTCCCCTGGCTGGGGCTGCGGGTTACAACTGGAGAGACCAGTTCCATTCAGTCCTGAGAAATGATACCAGCACATGAGGCCAGTCCTTGTGTTATTACACTGCAGTGCAGACTTGCATGAGCACATGGCTTGCTTCTCGCCCTTTACAGAGACAGCTTCTGTTTGATATTGTTGTCCATATTGAGAGGTTGTTTTTGGAGTGGGAGTACTGGAAAGAATACTCTTTGTAGGCAGAACAGAGAGCAAAGTGTTCATGCCTTAGCAGGGGGGATAATTCCTAGGAAATATACTTCCCTCCTTGGATTCAAACTGAAGTTTACTGGATCTCTGATCTCTTGAAGTCCACGTGAAGTTAAAAATTAGCTGAAAAGAAGCTTGCTAAACATGTTTCAGAATTAGAAATTTTCAAGTGGACTTGTTTGGGCATTTAGAAAAATGGCATTTTTGGCTTTGTCTACCTGAGTGTTTCACTTCAGAGAAATGGTGTGTGGTTTTTCAGTCAGCGAATCTCCACGTGGTCCCCACCCACCACATGGTGGTTGAGTTGCAGGGTGGTTTTGGTTCACGCTAACTTGATTCCTTTTGGTTAAAAATGATCCAGAAGCTCTACTCCAGTGCTGATGCTCTGTCCCTTTTCATGGGAACACAATCCAAACCCAAGACTGGACAGCTTTGAACCACACCCCCATAGTCTGGGGGACCAGACTAAACTCTAACCTTGAGTCATACCCCTTCAGGCCAACTACATGTGGTGTACACATACCAAATGCTTTCATCTTTTGATCTGTTCCTTGTTGTGCCAAATAACTTGCTCGTGTAGAAATAGCTTAAGCTAGAAAAGAAGAATGGTGAGGAGTCCAAGGGACTGGCTTTTGTTTTTCTGATGAAATAAAGAAGACAGGGTGGTAGGAAGAGGAGACATAAAACATGACCATTATCCATGTGGAAAGATTAAATAGCACGAGAGTACCAGAGGAAAGGCCCAGAGTGTGACAGATCAAAAGAGCAAGGCCTCTGGCTGTTCTGATAAAGAATGTCCTAGTTCTTGAGAACATATTTATGTGTCTGCATACTGCGTTTTTTTTAAAAGGAAATAGTTTTATTCAAAGAAAGGTCTGTTTCTTCCACAAGGGCTGCTTAAGGGAGAAATAGCGGGTGAAAATACAATTTTCACAGCCAGTGCTATAAGGAATGTTTTGTGCAAATGAGAACAGGGTCCATTATTTTAAATTAAAAAATTTATGGGAAGGTTGGGGCAAACGGGGACTGTCTGTTTGCACTCTGGGTTGGCAGCTCCTGTTAGAATTCAGTGTGTGGCTTGGCTGTGCAGTGGATCTACTTGCCTAGACATGCATGTGGTGTCCCGTGGATGGCAAGGAGTTCTTGTTGAACTTACACCAAAGTGTGTGGAGGGCTCAGGAATAAAATATTCCTGTAGTCAGCCAAAACTCTACAGCTGTGCTGAGCTCTGCACTGCAGAAATGGCTCTGCTGGTTGGGGCTCTTACCTCTCCCCTGGTGCCCGAGGATGCCTCGCAATGTGCATCGTCAGAGCGGATTATAGGAACATTTCTCATGTGTTTTCTTGCAAAATTGTCCAGTTTAAGGCAGACCAATTTATATCCTCCTGGTTAAACTATTCCAGCCTCGTTGTCTTGTACCCCACAGGGTCAGGAATCCAGCTGTCATCACCTGGAGCAGGTAAGAAGTCCCCCAGGTATGTGGCAGAGGCAGTGACCCCCAGCACTGGCCTTGATGTTGCAAACAGCCTCAGCTTGAAGGGTCTGTGAAATACAGGGAGAAGTGTTGAGATTCCACAGGCTCTACCATGTACCTTTGATAAACTCCAGGCTACAGGTATCTCTTCTTACACTCTGTCATCTTCATGTGCACGAAGAGTCTGTAAAATGACAGCCTGCCTTTGTAGTTTTATAGGACCTTACAAGGTGGTAGGGAAACACAATCCAGTGGGATTGGCCCTTGGCTTGTCTCAGTCAGTTCCATATGAGTAACTCGGTGAGTTGTGTAACTATTCCTGGTTTTCCTTTGCTGTCTGTGAAACAGGGTGGCAATTGAGCTGTGTAGATGCACCTGATGGAAGTGGATCAGGTGAGTGTATCCTGGTCTTCCTGCCCCTGCTGCTTCCTTGCAGGGTGCTCAGCAAGCTGCCTTCCCTTTTTTTTTTTTTTCCCAGCAAGCAGCAGTAAGAGAATTAAGAATTAAAACTCGGGTCAGCAAATTGGTCATCCTTGCTCAGGCTTAGATGTAGTAGCAAAGGAGCTGAGGGGATCCCTGCAAACCTATCAGGAATTAATGACAAGGATCGTGGTCAGTGGGAGTTTAGGCAAACAAAGATTGATTCGAGATCCTTTGTCTCTCAGGGTGTTAATTTGGGCACAGAGAGACTGCTGGAAGGAAGAGATTTTGATACCAAGATCACATTTCTGTTTGCTGTACCTCCCCTCAGTTAATAAAGATTAATCTTGATTAACAAGAAAATCACTATATTTTTGTGGGAAAAGTGCTTGTGGCAGTCTTCTGCTTGAATACAGAAATAAAAGACATTGTTGGTACAAGAATAAACGGGGTTTTGTGTACATTTAATTCATTTAATTAGGAAAGTGGAGGGAGGAAAGTGTGTGTATTAATTTAGGTTTTAAACAACAGCAAGCAGTAAGACAATTTGGGATGTGATACAGGGCGTCAGTGAAATTCAGTAGCAAGCACACTCCCTTTTCGGTTCTGTCGGTTCTTAACTGTCTCCATTGTCATTTTAACGTGAGAGAGCAAACCTCGATTTAGATCCCCCCTCCTTTTTTTCTCTCCAGTGAATACCTAATCATCACACTGATTTTTGACTGGGTATTGACTGTGAGACTTCCTGGCCTAATTTTTCTTTCTAGCTATATTAGCAATATCTGGTGATTTATTTATTTCTTTTTTTAATCTGAGATATACAGAGTGTTCAGACATGCAGCTGAATTTTGGGTTAATTGACTAATAGTCAGTCAAGACCCAGGGCTTCTCCTCAAGATTAACATACAAAGTGAGAGGTCAGAAAGCTCAAGGTTTGTTACCCTGCAAGATACTAATACCCCCCCACAATTAATTTCATTTTCACGATTGCATCATCTTAAATTGAGGTGAAATCAAGGATTTTTCATTCCCCCCCCCCTTCTCCAGCTGAGTTTGACTGGCACAACTTCTGACATGGATGTGTGGAGGCTGGCGCTGCGGCCAAGCCAAATCCTTTCCTTTGTTCTCAGGGCCTGCTGCTGCTGCTGATAAAGTGGTCGGCGCATGGCATTATGTCTTATTACATTTTTGATGCAGACTGCAAAGAAACGGGTAAACTCACCATGGTTACCACGCTCTGTCACTTGGCAGGGCACGGCGCACTCAGCGATGGCCTCTAGTGTCTGCAGCGCCGCTCTGCAGCGCCCGGGCACGGCACGGCCGCGCTCCTCTGCTGCTCCTCGGCCGCTCCTGCCAAGTTCCTCCTTGCTTTTGTCCCTCGCTGCTGGATTCGGGCTCCCGTGCTGAGACCAGCCCAGCGCCGTCCCGGCCTTCCACATCTGCGAAACTTTCTTGGGCAGCCCCTGGTGTGTGACACTTCCCCGGGCAGCCCCTGGTGTGTGACACTTCCCCGGGCAGCCCCTGGTGTGTGACACTTCCCCGGGCAGCCCCTGGATCCGCTCACTGCTTTGTCCTGGCACGGCACGTTTCTGACAGAGTTTCTCTCTAACCCAGACATACGCTGCTGGGTTATTTCCTACCGAAATTCTTCTGGATTCCTTCTGTTCGTTGCTTGAACAGAATCTGAAACAGTCACTAAATTATCCTAATGTGTTATATATATATATGATATATATATATATGATATTATATATATATATATATCATATAGCATTATGATATCATAGCATATGTTATCATAAAATCATAGAATAGGCCGAGTTGGATCCATTGGGATCATCAAGTCCGACTCCTGGCCCTGCACAGGCATCCCACACAGCTCAGCTGCCACCCTGTTTCACAGGCAGCAAAGGAGGACCAGGGATATTTGCACAGCTCACCCCAAGAACCCCACCATGTGCCTGAGAGTGTTGTCCAAACTCTTCTTGAGCTCAGACAGTGCTGGTGCTGTGCCCACTGCCCTGGGGAGCCTGTGCCAGTGCTCAGCCACCCTCTGGGGGAAAATCCTTTTCCTGATACCATCAGCCAATATGTTATCATTAACCAATAGAGGATCAATAAATTGCTCTTTGTTTTTCATGGGCTGGGGCTCAGCTTTGCTTGGTGGGTAGAGCAGGATTCCTGAGCCTGGTCACTGGAGCCCTTGCCTTGTTCTGAACCAGTTTGGAGCTCCCAGGTCTTGGATGTGACACTTTCCAGCAGCAGTTCGGGAACAAGTCTTTGCAGGATGGGTCTTTCGTTTTAGTGTACATGAGGAAAAACCGCATAAGCCTTTCTCTGCTTAATTGAGGTAATTAAACCTCCTTACCTTGCAGCACAAGGGGCTCATTAATGTTTTTGAAGCATTTTGAAGTCCTTGGAAGAAAGATGTGGTTTGCTGTTGGGCCATGTTTGGGCACTGGTGAAATTCAGTCATCTGGACTCGAAAGACGAGTTGCAAACACAGAAGTCTTACAGTGGTGTGTGTATTTGGAGCTGATAATGTGAAGAACTAACCGAGAGTAGCTGACAACTGTGGTGTGCCTTCACAGTGCCCTACTCTGTGGGTGTGTCGTTTGGTTTTTGGGGGGGTTTACTGTGCTTAAGCAAAATTAGCTCCATGTGAAACCTCAGGAATGAAAATGCAGGTTTGTAATGCCATAGAATTTAGAATTTTCTCGTAGTTAAAGACAGAGAAACCTTGCTTCTCTAGGGTGACTTAGTGACCAGCCCTACTTGCCTCTTTTGGTGGGGGCCGGGGGGAATTTAACATCTGGTTAACCAGTAAAAATTAGGAACATGCTCTCTTTTTGTAATGAAGAAAACTGATATCCTGTGAAAATCTGAAGTGGAGACTTTCCCAACTGAGGACAAGAGTCTGTTCCACTGTGATCAGAGCTTTTTACAAAGTAACTGCTGGCCCTTTCTTTTTGTAGTGAGGGGGAAATAGGAATGAAATCACTTGCAACTTTGAAACAAAGCCAGAGATTTACATAGTACTGAGCCCCAGTGACTTTTAGCATCAGTTTAATTTAGATTTAAATGAAGGCTGGTAAATGAGATCTGTTCCTCTTATGAAAGACAGTTGGGAATTTTCAGCAAAGGAGTTTGTGAGGGGGGGAGATTTTTCCAGACAGCAGGCAGTCTGTGTCTGTGCCTACAGGCAAAGGCAGCAGCATCCATGGATGCAAAGGCACTTGAGCTGCAGGAGGGAAGGAGTTCAGAGCTGTGGTGGTGCTGCCTCCCTCCTGAGTGTAGGTCCATGGCCAGCAGGCCCTCCAGCACAGTTGTGGCAGGGGCAGCATAATTAAGCCCCCTAAGAAAAACCTAAAAGTTGTTTCTCAAACCCAGATTCTTCCCATTGCAGGGCAAGGGGGAGGAAGTGATTTGATTGTTGATGATCACCATTAGAGTCTGATTCTGGAACTCCTGGCTCAAAACTCATTAGATGTGAATATAATCTTTTATAACTTTAGAAAAAGTAACCCAAAGTGATGATGTTTTCCCTTTGATTTACTTACATAGCACGGTTTGACTGGTTTGATATCACACAATGATGGCAGCACTCCTCGGCTCCACTGTCACACAATGAGCAGCAGAGCTGATATACCTCAACTGTTCCCTGGGAATGGTTTTGGCATTGGCTGAAAATAGTACCGAGGGTAACTTGCTTGGACCATGTGATGACACTTTGAGTTGCAAAATTACTTTCAGATAACTCGCACTGAAAAAGTAAAAATAGCACAGCACATCAGACTCATCTGTGTGGAATGTATATATGCAAAAATAGGGCTCCTTAATATTTACAGTTTGTCTGGGCAGAACAACCTGTCATGCTACACTCGGCTTCACTTTTAGGCAAACAATTTTAGCTGATACTGTTGCAGGCTGTGCTGATTCCCAGTGTGCAGCAAACTAGAGAGGCATTAATTTAACCATTCTCCTATAGCAATGGCACTCAGAAATGTCATTAGCGATCACAGACAAAGGTGAGAGGTCACACCTTTAGAAACAAGTGATTAAAACATGTCCCAGTGTAACAGACTCATTAATCTTTAGATAATAGCAGATTTCTTTTTTTTTCCTCTTTTCTCTCTACAGCTGGGAGTGTTCACTCTCCCTCCACAAGTATGGCAACATCTGCACAATACAGACAGCTCATAAATGACTATGGACCCCCATCTCTAGGATATACACAAGGGATGCAGGTACAGCTCTGCTTATTTTCCTTTAATCAGATCACTGACCCCACGTTTGCACAGTAGCACGGATCACGGCCTGTAATCTGAGGTGTCCTTCCCTTCCTCCCTCCCACCCAGGTTTGAAATCAAACCCAAATGGCAGCATTGCTTCCTCACACATGTCTGGGGATCAAATTAGGCTAAGCAGAGTGCTGAGGGAGGTTGTTACTAATTAATTGTTAGTCCCATCCAGTCTGAGTCACACAGAAACATGTCTTGAATTATGTTCTTATAGTAAGGGCTCTAACATATTTTGAAGTTATTAGTTTAAAAAAAAATGAATATTTCTATACAGTTTTGCTTTATCTGCTTCTCACTCTCCCTGCCTAGCTAACTTCTCCACAAAATATACACCTGAACACTGAAAAAGCAGTTCCCAGTTTGCTGTTCTTGCAGGACTGTTTTAACTTCTGTTTCACCTGAAGTCCAAGTCTTGCAGCTGCATCTTCCCAGTTGATCCTGATTTTTGAAGGGCAGTGTGTCCAATTAAAAAGAGAAAATCACATGTATAGAATAAACCTGAAATTTTACTCTTTTTAAGGAGTGGTTCCCAAGGCTGTTTGTGGTCTTCCATGAATTTTCTAGTGGCTGTTTGTTGCAATTGTTTTGTTTTTACAGTATTTGACTGAGATTAATCTACTTGCACCTACAGGGTACCAGCAGTAGTCAAATCCCACAGAGCAAATATGCAGAACTTCTAGCTATCATAGAAGAATTAGGAAAAGAGATCAGACCCACGTATGCTGGGAGTAAAAGTGCGATGGAGAGGCTAAAAAGAGGTAACTTTTAAACTTATTTAAGCCAGTAATTGTGTCCCATACCGTTTGGGCACTGACTGCTTGTGTGCAGCTTCATGGCAACTGTGTGCTTCGAAAGGAGACAGCCCCGGCTCCTCCTGGGAGTATGATCTGTCCGTGCTGTGTTTGATAAGATAAACAGTGACAAAATGTGTTTCATGTGCACACAGGGAGTTTCAGTTAATAATTCAAACCCTTAATGGATACATTCTTTCATGCTCCTGGGTACTTGCTTGCCCCCTCAATTCCCTTTTCTCCCCACTCTCCAGACAACACAGCCCAGCACTGTTTAGTCCTCATGCACATCTCCCATCTACTTGGCCCGGGAATCTTTACTGACGTGCATTTTGCCTGAAGAAATAACACCACCGTGTTAATTCACACTGGGGGCTGGTGGATAGAAGAGCGAAAAAAAAAAAAAAAAAAAAAACAAAAAACCAACCAAAAAAACACAACCCAAAAAAGGTGTCAGGGAAGGCTGTTCAGAGTGGGATGTCAAACATAAATGCTCTCTGTTGCCTGCTGTCAAGTGGATGTGATGTCATTAAGAGTCCACTAGAAAGGGACGGGGAAGCTTTTAGGGCTGGCTGATGAGTCTCTGTGGCTTTGCTTTGTCAGCTAAAAGGGGTAATAAATGCCCTTTCCTTGCAGTGTAAAAGAAACCCCGGCGTGCCCCACTGGTGACATCAGCCTGACATTGTCCCCTGCAGGGGACGTGCAGGGATATTTCTGAAGGAGCAGTGGGACATTCCACTGCTGCAGCTCCCGAAATGACCCTGAAAGGCCACGGACAACACTTGTGAGGACAGTTCAGTCCTTTGCCAGTGTAACGTGGTTACCTTTTCCTTCCCTCCCCTGGTCCTTGTGCTGAGATTGGCTCATGCATCTGACCCGGAATGGGAATGTTATTGTAACAGACTAACTTCACCACCTTGCAAATCCCCTTTACATTTGCCCAAGACTACAAAGCTTTATTTAAGGCTCACCCATTGTGGGAGAGTAATATATCTGCCGTGACATGCAATAAAATGACTAGTAGCTGTTCTGGGAAAGGATGCAATAAAGTCTGCTGATGAGTGGTAAGTGGAATCTGGCCCAGCTAAAATCAATGTTGCTGGAGTCTCTCTTTATTGCATTGCCTGAGTCAGTATTAATAGATCATGAATGGCAATAGGCTAATGGGGACAGCTTGAGAGAGACCAGGAGAGATGCAGACATCTCTGAACTGGATGCTTCAGTTTGGGGAGGAAAAGTTGTTTTGCTGCTTCTTGCACTGAGTATTTAATTTGTTGGCTAATGCAGGTTTAAGATCCAGTGCTGCCACTGTGACTTGCCAGTGTTGCAAAGGATCCCAAATAAATACTTTTTGCTGCCATCTTTTGGTCACAAACATACCTCTCTTTCCATTTTGGGAGCCTGGTGCTGAAAGGAGCATGTGCAAGTGTGAGAGCAAAAGTGACTGGGGGTAGTGGCCACGTGACTGCCACCTCCATGGCCATGGAGGTTATTCCTGAATAAAGTCCCTGTCCCCAGCTCCACCTGCTCCTAAGCACTGAGGCTACTGACCTCTAAAACTGGCCAAATTCCCAGAGTTCTACATTATTCAGAGTAGTTCTGCTGCATAAACTGGGCATCCTGCCACCACGGCCAAGTCCAACACACTGCTCTGTGAGTTTCTGTATCCCACAGCTGCAGCTTTACTTGTCTGTGGCAGTTTAACCCCCTGCAAAGCCTTGCCCTCATCAAGTGCCAGGTCAGTCCTCCTTGGATGGAAAGGCAGTTGCTGTGATGTCGGCTAGCAGCCTTCTAGAAACAGAAGCCATTATGTCTAAGAGATTAAACCCCATCTATTGCCTTGCTGCCCTTTCTCCACCTTGTTAAGGAGCATGATTGAGCAGAGAAATCACCTTCTATCTTGCCCTGTCAGCAAAATATAACCTCCTTTGTTGTAGAAAAACCTGTCCATCTCTCATTTTAAAATCCATCTCAAGTTCTGTTCTTTCAGCAACTCTGTGAACACGAATCTACATTTAGTTCCAGGATTAAGAATCAAGGGCCAGATTGCTGGAACTTCAAGGCAACAGGACTTGGTAGTGGAAAATTCCACATTCTGTCTCAGATGAGAGTAGATCCAGCAGCATGTAAAGTGGTGATGATTTCCACCGGGAGCTGAGCCAGTGTTAGGAGGTAACTTTTTGCACACACCATAAAAAACCCCCCCCTCTTATTTTCACAAGAGACACAACTTGTCTTTAAGCAGCATTATGATGGCTTGGATTTTGATGCATCTTCAAGGAGAATTATCCCAAGACACTAAGACTTTCAGAGCTTGCTACAGTGACTCCTCAAATAACTTTGTAATTTGTGTCACTCCACTGTAGCAAAATAACTCACTGGTAGGTAAGATGCTTTTTTTCCTTCAAGTCTTTGATTTTAAGTAAGCCCACACTGCACATGGAGATCTGTCACTGCAGACCTACAAGTCTTACTGTGCTCTGTTTTAGTCCCTTTTCAATTTATAATGCAAGTTGGGGAAAGCAAACGTGTTTAGGGGCAGCTGATCTTTGGGGCACGAGGGCTCTCTCCCTTTCCCCAGGCCTGCTCCGGTAGCCTTAGCAACTCGGGACAGAAATACATAAACCTTTCTGTGGGCTGTCAGTACAAAGTGTGACCTGACTGGGATGATTTAAAACATGTCCAATTCTTTTGCAGGCATTATTCATGCCAGAGGATTAGTTCGGGAATGCCTGGCTGAGACGGAACGAAATGCAAGATCGTAGCCCACTAATTCAGCTGCAAGATTTTTCCATCTTATCATGAAGAAAAAGTAACCCTTACTCCTTTTGACTCTCGAAACATTCAGACAAATTCTTTTATTTTGAATGTTTTACCTTTCTTGTTTTGCCCTTGCAAAAATGTATAATCAAGGATGAAAAAAAAAAAGAAAATCAAGGATTTTTCAACGTACTGAGGGTTTGCATTTTGTAAAGACATTGAAACTCCCTAAAATGTTTCTAAAACATGGAAACTGAAGTGCATGCAGAGGAATGCTCTTTCTCTCCCAGGCTATATTTCAGTTCTCTTCTTATCCAGCCACAGCCTCATCCTGTTTTTTCCCTTTGACTATATTCACTTATCCCCAAACTGTCAATCTTTCAAAGTTGACATAAGCTCTGAGGATTTTTTTAATAAATGCAGAATAGCATGCTGTACCTAGTAGTCTGCTAAGTCACAATTTGTCATACAGCATAGACCCTGCTTAGAAATAACCTCCCCCTTCTCTTATTTTTCCCTTTTTGTTCATTTTGCATAAACATTTGCATGACTGTTAGTGCTTTGAAGTCCATTTAAAGTGCATGAGCTATATGGAAAATAGGGAAACCTATGAAATAATAACCAGGTCCTGGAAAGCTAATTCCTACATTAAGGCTGGAGATTTCAGTTTAAAGTTTGCCAAAACAAAAAAAAAAGGACAATTCTGGATAAATTACTAAAACTATTATTTGCATCTTTGTATGTATTTATTACTTGACGTAATAAAGCTTATTTTCATTAACAGTTTGTATTAAAACTCTGTACAGTCACTTTAATCAGATTCACTCTCCAGGAGCAAGAACTGTCAATGGGCAAAGTTTTAACCTTCATGCAGGAGTTCAGGAAAGGACAAGGGAAGGGGCCTGCTGGGTTTCCATCCATGGCACAGTTGGGATGCAGTCAGTCTCGAGGAGGAGGAGGTGGTGGTAGAGGTCCAGTAATCTCTGTTGCCTTCAAAATCCATACTCTGGCTTTGAGTCTTTGTTGGAGGCCGAAACTTCAGCTGATTCTGTGATCTGAAGGAGATCTGGTGTGTCTTCCATGAGCAGATCAGTCCACACCAGCACAACCAGCATGCAAACCTGGATTATAAAGGGTTTCTGTCACTGGAGGCATTGCCTGAGTAAGGCTGGGAAGTGGGAACCTTCAGTGCTGTTGTCCTCGTGTGCTGGAGCTCCTGTGGAACACCCCAAGGTGTCACCTGGGCAGAAGGAAACCTACTGATTTATTTTTTTTTTGTCTCCCTTAACAACACTGGAAAGTTTATAGTTCCTTTTTAACAAGGATTCTTTTGTCTTCTGAACCTGGCAGAAAAACTGAGTGCAAAGTGTGATTACTGAGATGATGGCAGACAGAAACAGGAATACCTGAGTGCTTTCATCACTTCACAGTGACAGCAGGTCAGCACTGGGTGTTTCACCTGTGCTTCTGAAGCCTTACAACATCTTAGTCTGAAAAATGTGTTCAGGTCTAATGACAAACACTCCCCTTACCCCACTGGGCAAATCAGTATTTCACATGTTCATTTCTTATCCAATTGTTGCATCTCTTTAAAAAGCTTTTTCCTTTCCAGGTTTTCCTTTGCTCTCCTTTTTTTATCCTGCTTCTTTTTCTCCGATGCTTTTTTCTCTTTAAAAACATCACTGTCTTCACCTTTGTAGAAAAGATCAACCTTTTCTTGCAGGATTTCTCTGGCAATCTTTCTGTTCTTTTCCACTGATCTTGTTTGATGACACTGAGGAAATACAACAGGACATTTTTACTGGAACTTTAACCTGTTTATTCTTCTGCTTTCCCTCTCAGTCTAGATATTCCTGCCATTACAGGAAAGAAACTCCCCTCCTCCCCAAGCCAAGAGCATTCTCCTACAAATAACAGCTGCAAGTTTTATATCCAGATGATACATTTTAATCATTATTTGCTGGTGTAACTTCTCAAACTGGATTTTGCATTAATCTTTAATGCTTCCACGTTACCTTGGAAAGCTGCTGGAGTTTAACTGAACTGTGTCTTCCCCTTGTGACAGGAAGCAAAGATTAATTTCAAGGTATTAATCCAAAAGAAGTAGGTAAGGAAAATGCTTGAAAAGAGTGTGATCAACTTGTTAAGGAGGAGATTCTCACTCCCATGGGGGACAGGAGCGTGACAGCTACAATGAAGATCCATTTAACTGAGCACTACAAAACAGTAATTTTGTGCAAAGCCAGGAAAATCAGCTCTGCCCCACGTTTATTTCTGTACTGACAGCCAAAGCTGCTGCTTGCCGAGATTCTTTACAATAAATACAAACTTCTTCCCTGAAAGGAGGCCTGGAAGTCATGATGCAATTTGCGCCTTAATGAAAGAGAAACAATTACCTTCACTACAATCCCAGATGGGATGTGCTTCAGGACAACACAGTTGTTTGTCTTATTTGTGGCTTGACCACCTGGGCCATCACCCCTTACAAACTGTTCTTCCAGCTCGGCCTCGGTGAGCCCCAGGAGATTCAGGTTGTTCCTCCTCTTTGCTGCCTGAAGCAAAGGAATGCTGGGCAGGGAAAGCTGCTGCCTCCTCAAAACCCACGGGGTCCATGCTGGTAATTGTCTCAGGAAGGATGTACAATGGAATAAACCTGGAACATTCATACAGCAACGGGGAAAGGCTGCTCTGGGACGAAACCTGGAATGGAAGTGGAGAGGGGAGTTTACTCTGAGACTCTTCGCTTTCAGATAATCCAGTTTAGCTGCACACCTTGGGCATTATTGTCATAACCAGACCTGTTTTCAGGGATATCTGGACCCTTTCACAGGCATTTGCCTTGAAGTATTTACCACTCTGAATGGAATTTTGGTTCTCAATGTAAGTAAGGTTCTTAAAATAGTCAGGATTATTATTTTTGAAGGGGACCTGGAAAGCTGTAAATAAACGAGGAGTCCTACCAACACTTGGGAAAAACTAAAGATATTAAAAATTAAAGAGAGAGAAGTTATTTCTACTTCGGAGTGTGGCCATCCTCACTGGGAACCTGCCTCTTCCCATGCCAAGTTATTAACAAAGGCACAAAAATAGTGCTGGAAATGGGCATTATCCTCCTGGATAATGAGGGATGGCTGCTGGCAAATGTCACTCTGCAACATTAAATAATCCATCAAAGCAGTACGTGCTGCGATGCTTAAAGTATTTTATTCGAAGCAAAATCAAACACTTCAGCGTGTGAAGAAAAGGCCACTTGGCAATAAATATCGATAGAAAGCTGAACATAACTTGAAATAACTAAGTAATAATAACTTGGAGCAAACTTTAATCGGCAGCCGCTAAAGAGGCTGGTAACTTTTCTTTAAACGAAAAATACACGGAGAAAAAAACCCGAGAATGAGCCTTTATTTAGCAGGTTTCATACGGCTCTGGCCGCTTTGAAGCCGGGACTGTCAGCTCTTCGTAGACAGCGTTAAAAAGCCACGTCCCCTCTGGGGGCAGGGCCTGTTCCCGGTGCTGGGCCCCAGAGCGGAAAAACGAGGGAAAACACAGAAATCCCGGAGCAACTCACTCACCTCCGGCCGGGCCCGCGCTG
Source organism: Acropternis orthonyx (assembly GCA_035583155.1). Classification (NCBI taxonomy): domain Eukaryota; kingdom Metazoa; phylum Chordata; class Aves; order Passeriformes; family Rhinocryptidae; genus Acropternis; species Acropternis orthonyx. Next base: position 12,024,338 of record JAWWEU010000037.1, on the reverse strand, counting down.
CGCATGCGCGCGCCGGGAGGGAGGGGAGGGCGCGCCCGCGGGGATTATTGACAGGCGGGACAGCCAATAGCTGCGCGCCCCGCCCCCCCACCACCAACCAATGGGAGCGGCGCCTGGGGAAACGGCGCGGGGCCAATCAGCGCGCGAGGCGCGGGCCGGCGCGCGCTCGAGGCGGCCAATCAGCGCGCCGCGCTCCGTCCCGAGCGCCCTCTGCGCTCCCCCCCCCCGCCCCTCACCGTCACCCTCGCGTTCGAAACTCTCCGCCGCCAATCGCCGGGAGGGAGCGCGGGCAGGGCCGCGCCTCTCCGCCGCCTCCCGGGAGCGCCCGGCCCGGCGATGCGGGTAAGGAACCGAGCGGGAGGGAAGGGGCAGCGCCGCCGCCGCCGCCGCCGTTGCGCTTGGGCCGCGTCTCGCGGCCGCCCCGCCCCTTTGGCGCGGAGAGTGACAGGCGCGCCAGCCAATCCGAAGAGGCAGAGCCGTCAGCGGGGCGGGGCGAGAGGCGCAACCGGCCAATGAGAGCTCGGGGGCGGGGCCTGGCCTGAGGGAGGGGGGCGCGAGGGGAGGGACGGGACCGTGAGGGGCCGCGGGGAGAGACCCGGAGAGGGGACCGGGGAGGGGGACACGGGGCACAGGCACGGGGCACGGGCTGAGGGGAGGCGGCCCCGAGGGCGCGGATGTGGCCAGAGGGGTCCCCGCGGGGGCAGAGCCACTGGGGCCGCGGCGGTGCCGGAGGGGGCAGGGGCGGTGTCTGAGGGTACCGGGGCAGTGTCTGAGGGCGCCGGGGCAGTGTCTGAGGGTGCCGGGACGCTGCACCCCCGGGGCTCCTTGACCCGCAGGAGGTCCCTGGGGAATCGGGCCCTGGCGGCTGGGGGAGCCCCGAGGCGCCCTGTCAGCCCTGAGGGCCCTGTGGGGAATCTGGCTCGGGAGGCGATGCGGAGCCTCCCGCGTTCCGTGCCCGTGCTGTCCCCGGCGTTTGCAGCGAAACCGGCGCTGGTGTTTTTCAGAGTTAAAACACCCCGCGGCTTGTTTTTTCCAAGCCTGCCCCTTTAAGCAGCGGCGTGGCCGTGTCAGGGCCGTGCAGCGCCGCGGGGTCGGGGGATGGCGGCTCGGCGCTCCCGCAGCTCCGGTACAGCTCGCTAAATATTTTTTTTTCATCGCGAACAGACTTGTAATGAGGTTATGAAACGAGCCTGTGTCACAGCTAAGTCCCACCCATTGCTGTGCTGCTGAGATAGGCCCAGGGTTCCATCCTGGGGGGGACTGATCACCATCCACCTGCTCCAGACACGCTCCCAGCCTCAGCTTTAGCTGTCAGGTCTGATAACCTCCAAGTTTTCCAAGACTCCTGACCGCTAGGAAAAGAAGAAAGGCTTTGTTTTTTTCTTCTCCTCTCCTTTATCCCAAGAAGCTCTGCCAAGGGGATATGTGTGTCTGTGATAACTTCCTTCCAGTTCTGGTGTTTTCAGCCCTACCCAGAGGAGATGGTGTCAGTGAGTACCTGCAAAACATTTCTGCTGAAGCCCAACAGGCTCCAGGAAAACGGGAAAATCGGACAGTTGTCCATCAGTTTCCTTCTGGGGAAAATGATTTACACTTCTGAAACTATTAGAGAGATATCCCACAAATTACAGAAACGTGAGTCTGTAAAACCCATCAGCATGCCATTGTGAGCCCTGTAAGGAGGAATGGCTGTGCTTTGGGGGTGTTGTGCTTCTTTAAGGCAGCAGGAATTTATTCTTGGCATTATCACAGATTACCAAGATATTTCCTAATGTCTCTTTTTGTTCTCCCATCTGTGAAATGATCATAAGGTTTTTCTTCAGTGTTAGAACATGGAATGAATTCACCAGGGTGCAGAACATGCTGAAATAAGCACTATATAAGAACTGACTAATTAATATATTTCAAGTGTTTTCTTAGTGAAAGTAGAAGAATATTTTAGTCTCTTTACAGCCATCCTGCTTTGAGTGCTGTAAGACTACGGCACAAGTATTGTGTATTTATTTATTTATGATGCTTTCAGTTAACCAGCTGCTGTTTTGAACTGCTGTGGGATTCCTGTTTGACTGCTTTTTGTTGTTTTATTAATCGGTAAGAAATGTAGCTCAGAACAGTTTCAAAGCTTTCTGAATTAATGTTATATAATAACAGTGAAGCAAGTGATCTGTGAAAAAATAAGCCAGATATTACACACAGAAGTGGCAAAATTGATCAACTGCAGTTTAACTCAGTGGGCCTTGTGTTTGTTATTTTTGGTGCTTTGTGTTTCTTTAGTGAAGGTGCAGATCCTCGGTCACATTTTAAATGTTTTGTAATAGGTGCTTTTGCAGAAGTCTTGAAAATGCTCTGCGGGGCCTCAGATCTGAAAAAAACAACCAACCAAACCCCAACAACCCTTGTTTTACCTGGAGCATTTTGCACTCAGACACCCTTTGCAGCCCAGGGCAGGTGTGTGATGCACAGTTAAGAATCTCTGTGACTTGCAGGAGTCCTGGCAGGCAGGAGGTTGACTCAAGAGCACCTGTTTGCAGGTGGAGCACAGGAGAAGGGAGAGAGGCCGGTCGTGAAATATTTGCACTTTCTGGGGTGGTTTGGCTGAAAAAAACTGTCTCAAAATTCCAATTTGTTTCTTCAAACAGCAAAGTCAAATGGTTTTTTAAAGTAAGAAGGTGGATAACATATTTCTGCCTCTTCTCAGGGTAACGTCATACCTGGGACTAAGATATGGAAAACTGGGATGTGCTGAATTCTGCACAAGAAATCCCTTCATCTTCTGCAGACTCTGATGTCAGAAACACCCACAGCTCTGTCTGTAACTTGAACTGTAACAGGTAATGTGCTCAAGGAATTTGTGTTAGTTTGGTTTTGCTTAGTCCGCATGTTTTTATAGTAATGTTGTTATTAAGGTGAAATAATATGTAACATTGCAATATATTTCAGGGTTCTTTGATTCTCATCTTTAGAAAGGTTTCTTTTTAGAGAACAGAAAGAAGTGTTAAGTTTGCCTTAAAATCTTAGTCAACTTCCATTGCCTTGTGTTTTTTTGGATGGGGGAGAAAGGGAGGAACCTGTCTTGGATAAATTGTAAGAGATCGTTTCTTGAAAAGCTCATGCATTGTGTGAAGTCATTTGCAGAAAGCAGCAGCTTAGGAAAACTGAGTTGTTTTTCTGCTCAGTGCCTGAGATACTCCCAGTGAATAAGAAGTGCAAATATGGACTTGTGGCTGAAGTGAGAGGTGGTTCTTGACTGACCTGTTAAAATGAGAGTTACAAGTCCCTCCTGTCCATGTCACTTCTCAGAGAGGCAGCATTCCTGCCCTTCATAAATTATTGTTACACAGAAGCTTGGCTCTGTGAGCTTCTGACCTCAGGCTCTCTGAGGAAGCACATGGGTTTGATACAAAGCTGTATCTGTTGGTGTTTGTGCCAGGGAGCAGCAATATCTGTTCTGATTATCCTGTCCCTCTCCTTGGAAAGCTACTGCGTTTTCATAGTGTGTAAGCTAAGAGTGAAGCACACTGTGGATTCTTGGAAATTGCCTTGAAAGATATCCCTGTGAACATACCATTTTTATTTCAAGATCATGAGAGTCTCAGTGTAAATTAAATGTATAATTCTTCTCTGGCTGCCCAGCATATGTAGTGTATTGTTTTGGCCACTGTGTTGCACAACTGACACAATAAATAATAGAGCTATTTTTCCTCATGTTTCACTAGAAGTCCTTCATCCAATCCCAATGGAGTTTCTGGTTACTCAGGGAATACCAGGTCTTCATTAAACCCTGGTTCTGTTGAGCTGTTTGCCTCCTTTATGCAAGACATCCAGGACATTGGAAATGCTGACACGGAAATTGTGAAGAACTGTGAGGTATTTGATGTTCAGGTTTGTTTGAAAAAGTTGTATTAGTATATTTTCTTTGCATCTTGGAAGGCAAGTCTAATGATGTAATTTAGCAGCAAGACCCATATATGGATTTATATATACACATGTATGTGTTTATTCTTCTTGATGGGACAGATCCTTTTACAGTGTATGAACTAACTGTGGCTGGATTTTAGTGCAATTTAATCTTAGCATTTTCCAATATTTTATGTTCTTATTTTCATGTTTTACAACACAGGTGTGACTATTTCCGCCCCCCCCCCAGGAGTTGTAATACTTAAAAACTGCAAGTTTTTGAACTGAAAAATATAAACCTTTAAAATTGTAGCACTTCAAACTGGTCTGAAGTGATCCTAGGAGTTAAAAGTTTTCTTTCTAGAAATGGTTCTGTTTTGCTTGATTTATTTATATGTTCTATTTGTAAAGATGTTTAGGTGACTAGTTTGTTTCCAGATTTAAAGCAACACAAAAATAATGATGTAGTTTCAATGAACTAATTCTCCCAAACACTCTTCTGAATGTTCTCGTCCTTTTTTGTTTTATATTTTATCATTATTTTTAGTCATCATAAGGAACATTAGTTTTCCACACCATGGGCTTGTTCCTGCAGAATGTTTGAGCTTTCTGGCTGTGATCCATCGCAATGTCTCTTGACAAATGCTTAATTTGGGTTCTCTTTAACACCTCCAGGAACAGAATATTGATGTCTGTGTCCCGTGTCCTGTGCTTCAAGTACCAGGCTCCATAAGATAGTGGATCAACATCAGCTTTTACCATGTTTTAGGAATGCTGTTTATTTGATTTTTTAAAATAAGCTTTTTTTTTAACATTGCGTATTTATGCGTCATGGCCTTTAGCTGGATTGCTGGAGAGTTTCTTATTGAAGTGAACGGTTCACTGGACAGAGGGATGTTTAATTCTCAATTTTAAAATTGCCTTTAATTAATTGAACCGGATCAACCTTCCCAAAATCTGACTGTACTTTCCTGCCAGCTGTTTCTACTTTTAGTTTGCACTGATTGACATGTTGGGGGCTGCAGGGATTGTGGGGTGGGCAACCACTGTGCTGTTATTCAGCTTTGCATTATGTCAACACCTAAGTGTGGGACTGCAAAGCTATTTGTAGCTGGTAGTGAGAGATGCAATATGACTGTGCTTTAATTATTTTACTTTGTGATTTAATAGACAAGGTGGCTACAGCTACTGAGACTGGTAGAAAAACAATGTCAGGAGCAAATAGTTGCCCAGCAAGAGCAGTTCCACCATCAGATCCAAGTAAGTAATGGTTTGTTCATGTGGGTTGATAAGGCTGAATGTTTCTTTTCTCCCCTCAACCCCCACCCCTCCGAAACAATGCAGAGAGGCAGTTAATGGAAGTGGATGACTGGAGTGCTGTTTACTGGGTGCATATTTGAGACAGCCTCGGCCAATTAACAGAGTAACTGGTATGAACCCTTTCAGGAGAGATTTGTTGATTATTTGTTTTCAATTGTTTTGTTTTCACAAATATTTGGTTCATGCCCACAGGCTAACTGGATTATTTTGTAGGTACGAGATTGCTTTTATTAACTGTTAGATTGTTTAATTTCTGGTTTTGAGGCATTGTAGATTTCTTTTCATTAGAAAATGTTGTACACCTTGTCATTCCCTTATCCAGATATTACAGCGTAGGAAAACCTCCACTCTAACAGCTGAACACTTATTTCATCCTTCAGTTCTACCAATGAAAAATGCCCCATGTGAAGGTTCACGTTTTTGCTGAACCACATTTATCCGTTAGAACAGGAGAAATGTATTTGTATGTGTAAGAGAGTAATACTGTAAATATACAATGCTTAATATCCTCATCCTTTTGGTTGCTGTTTTTCCCTTCCCTTTCCTGGTGCCCTCCACTCTAGTAGTAATCAGCAGTTCCTGAGCTGAGTTAACAAGAGGTACTGTCCTTCTATCCTATCTCCTGTTTCTCCTGCCTCACCTCCTCCCCTTGCCTCCCATCTTGGCATTTTTGTCCCACCAGTGTTTTGTTACCTGTGTATTTCCTTCCTCTTCCTGTAGTGGTTTGATTCACTTCTTGCTGTCATAGTCTTTACTAATCCATTGTGTTGGCTTGGCTGGAGTTTGTCTTCTTTAATAGGAAAGGCTACCTCTGGGAGAGCTGAGGGTGTGGTGTCAGCAGGGACTTACTAACTGCATGAATTGGCACACTAAATATCAAATCAACAGCTGTAACTTAATTGTGTGAGTGCATTAGATAAAATAAATGGAGCTATTCCAAACTTTAACTGGTGTGCCAGTGACCTGCTGAAAGCACAGGCACCTCAGCACATTCCAGTGGGAATAATAAAAAGACAAAAGGAATAATTACTATTTGGGGTAGAAAAGCAAGATGCTGCATCGACATTGACATGCCTGAGATAAGGCTTGCTCTGTGCTGGGTTTCAAGACCAACTGTGCTTGTAAAAATACATATTAATCCATGTGAAAATACAGATGCAAAGACCTTGAGTTCACTTTGGAATCAGTGGGGTCAGTCCTTGGCTTGTGTGATCTATACAACAGAAGATGCGCTGTCACTGCCTGTGGGTCATCCTAAAATCAGACTTTATTGGAGAGGATTAAAAAAACTAAGTTTCCTACAGTCCCAGAACTTTAGACAGCTCAGTCTTATTTTCCCCAGGTTTTTTCGTCTCTTGCAATTATTTGTGACTATGCAAAGAGAAGTAAAAATGTGATTTAATTGCAATTGTAGCCTTTCCCTTTTCCAACACAGGGTATTAATGACAAAGATTCAATGTCAGCAGGGAATCTGATCTTCCCGCCCTCCCAATTCTGCTTTTTCCCTTTTGTTCTCCCTTCCCTACCTTCCTGGCAGAGTTTAATCACAGAATTAAAATGCAAACAATTGCTGCACTCATGATTGAAATCACTGGCAGAGCAAAAAACTTGGTTATGGAAGAAAACTTCATCCCAAGTTTTTTGTTAGTTTGTTGGTTTTGGCATAGAAAGACTGAGCTGAAATTCAGTTGTTAATTCTATTGTAAGTTAATAAAACATCCGAGGCTTGGTCGTGACTAGAGTTACATGTAGATTCCTCTGAAATTAAGTCTTATTTTTTATTCCTTTATGAGAACAAATGATTATTGTTCAGTTTGTGGTTTCCAGTTGCTGTTCACGTGTGAGTAATGTCCTTTAGCTCTGTGAAAAAACAAGAGTTCCATGTTCTCAAAATTATTGCAAAGTCTTCTTTTCCTCCTTTCCTGAGGGAATTAGTTTGAAATATGTTACTGAAAACACCTCTATACCCTGGTCTTGTCATGTATAGGAAGAGTTGTGTGTTCCTGCAGCTCAGTAATCTCAATATAACTCTGCACAAGTCCTGCCCATGGGCACCAATGTGAAATCTTTTCACAGCCTTTGGCAAAGGCATCAGTTGTTTCTCAGAGCTGTTTCAGTCCTTCCAAACTAAAACTTAAAAAAAGTTACTTCTCTAGTACACTGAAATAACTCTTTGCAGATATTGACAACTGAAGAGTAAGTAACCTGTTAAATGGAGTGATCCAGTCATGGGTTTGCTCCACTCCATCAGACACCAAAACAATCAAACTGTAGATCTTTGTATTACCCCGTAATATCTAAATTGGGTATTTTAAAGTCAAGTTTTATGCAAATAATCTTAGAGAGGTACATTATTCCTATTAGCATAATAAAGGAATGGTTAATACTTCCAGTAAGGCATCCTTGCAATCTTTCAAAATGTGTATCCAAGTTAAATATCGTTTTAGACCCAAATTTAGCCAAGCACTTATGTCCCTGTTTGTGGGTAGTTTGTATTTCTTCAGCTGGCTGGGAGGTAACTGCAGTTCTGAAGGCAATCAGTGAATACATTCATGCATGTTTTTTACATGGATAAATGACTCCTGGGACCTGTGAGTCACTGCATGGAATGAAGGATTGTTCCCATGGACATTTAGCTGTTATGCAGAGTCTGTACGGATCTACTTCATGCATGAGGTGTCTGCACATGGAATCTTGGAGTTAAACAAGTGCTCTAATTCTGTCACTAACAGTGTGAAGCATCGGAATGTAAATGGTTTTTGTGGCACAGTCTCATGGGGATTTTGCCTTTCCCTTTGTGCAGCTGATTCAGGATGAGATCAGGCAGCTGGTGAAGTTCCGGAGCCGCGGTTGGGCCGGCGGGAGCCGGGGTTTGCCCGCCACGCTTCCAGACACTTTTCCAGCACTAGCAATTCCAATGGGGATGCGATCTGAGCTCTTGGAGGAACACGAGAGCATTGCCCATCAGCTCAGATCTCAGGAAGCAGAAGGTCAGCCCAGTGCATCTGACCTGCACCAGGAATGTTCCGGGAGCGAGGCCTCCATGAACAGCGGGTATGGAACGCTCTCCACCTCCGAGCTGAACCCTGGCACGGCCAACAGCACCAGCAGGGCCACAGACCACATGGAGAAAGCCTCCCCAGGACACAGGGATGGAGCAGGGCTGCACAGTGAGGCAGCTGTAGACAGTGTTCAAAATAAAACAGAACTTTCACCAAAAAAAATACAGGAAAATTGTTCATCGGGAAGGAACAATATTTTAGTTTTTCCTGCTGAATTTGAACATAAAGCTCATGAAGCTCCATGTGGGAAAAAACCCAGGTAAGTGATAAACTTTCCAAATATGCTAATTTATATTAAATATTTATAGACATATATATACACTTCCCATTGAGTTAACAGCTGTTGGTCACTGAGAACATGCAAGAATTGAACGGAACCTCTTGATTGTAAAAAAACCCATGTGGTGCTTGATATATAAATATATTTATTTAGCCAGATGTGTCTGTGTGATGCAGGTTTGCTTTTGCAGTGTTTATCTGCTGTGGATATGTTGGGGGAAATACCTTATATGTGTGTGTTTCTTACCATCCAGTAAATCTTTAACATCATGGGCACAAAAGTTGAAACAAAACCAACCAAAAAGGATAACTGCAGATGAAGTGTGTGTGAACTCTATGCAAGAAAAGGAGAAAGTGAAGAAGTTACCACTAGAGAATGTAAGCCTATTTTTATTTTATCATGTTTTGCTAATGTTATTCTTGTCACTGGTATTTTTGCAGAGTTACAGTATGTTCTGATTCACCACATCCTTTCATAATTAGCTTTAAGCATTTGAGTTCCCATTCATATATTTAAAGTTCATGTGGGCAAAGTTTACTTCTTGGCTCATTCCGTTGCTGGGTACACAGTGGTTTTGGTTTGTTTTATTCATTGCCTAGTCTTTGTCTCCCTACGTGGCACATGTTCTTTCTTTGTGGAGATAATGAAGCTTCAGGTCATGGCAATTTACTGTGCCCTGTAATTTTTTGAAGGATCTCTGATCTCAGCTGGTGATGCCTCTTTTGGCACACAGAATTCTGTGTGTCATTAGCCACTTTGCCCAGGACAGACATTCTTTCAGACTGGATTTTAAGTTGCAGGGATTTCTTGGTTTAGTTTGACTTGGACTTTTTTAGTGTTCTTAGCAGTCTCATGCTAAAATCGAAACATTTTTCTTTTTGTTGTTTATGTAAACATAATACATTCTTTTATGCCTTTATATGATTATGATTTGGTTAAATAACATTTAGGAGATTGAACTGGCCCTTTAGAACCATTTGTAGTAACATCTCTTGCAGTGATTGCTGAATCAGCTCAAAATACTTCTTTTGAGCAGAGTTTGGGTTCCCCCTCTCTCATACTTTTGAGTTAATAGTTGTGTATGTCCACAAATCTGATCATTTGGAGGAGGGAAGTTTAATCACATATAATATTTCTGATCCAAAAGTATATTATGCAACGTGATTACATGAGTAATCATCATACATCCAACTAGGAAGTCTGAGAATTATTTTCAGCATATTAATTGTCACAAACCTCTCTCCTTATGCCATTTTAAAGGCAATAATTCCAGAATTGTCTGAATGGCTTCTACAAGAGAACAGAACTAGCAAATAGGAATCACTTGATTCAAGGCAGGGTGTGTTTGGTTGTTCCTGTGGTCACTTTGAGGGTGGCCCAGAAGGGGTGAGAGCAGCTCTTTGGCTTTGCTCTCTTTAGTCTTCTACTGTCAGTGGAAACAAGACGTTCCTCTAAGGGGATTTTTCAACCCAGGAGTCAAATTCATCTGCTGTGGATGGTTTTGTTTTCTCTCTCTGCTACAGGAGGGTGCCTAAGGAAATTAGTGCCAGAAACTCAGATTTTGAAAAGAGCTTTATCGTTCTGTTCCTTTGTAAGAATTCAGTTGCTACTCTTTCATTTTCCTTTCTTCCTCCTTAGGCAAAGGAGAATACCTAAATAAAAACATTAAGAGGGACAAAATAGCCTTGAGGTGGGATGGCAATTCATGCAAAAACTTGAACAGCTTTAGTTCTAATTTTTTTCTTTCTTACTTTTGTTAACTCAGAGGTTACTGTCCTGGTACAGTCCTCACTTGTATGAGGTGTGTACATTTGTACAGTCGTTGAGCTGCAGGGATGGAACAAAAAGCCCCAAGCAGAGCAGAGAAGAGCAATGTGAGGCGACCATTTTTGAGCCACCTGCTCTTATTCAGTTGCTCTTGTGTTAAATAAATGCCCCTTCTTCCTTTGGCTAAGGGAGAGGAGAGTTGTGGCAAATCTTAAATGATGTGATTTTCTTTTTTTCCCCATTTGTTGGTCCCACCCTTTTCAAAGTTTTTGGTATAATTAGCTGGGGATGTTTGGAAAGTTGGGAGTCATGAACAGAAGGGTGTGGAGTATCTTGTCTGTCCCACATGACAGACAGTGGCACCTCCAGGTTTGGGGTAGTTGGAATGTAACAACTGAATATATGAAATTCCAATCTCAGGATGAGGAAGGAAGGAACTCTTTACTGTTAAGTCATCTTTCTATATACTTGCACCTCTTAAGGAGCAAAAGTTGAGATGACTGTCCAAAATGTGTTTTTTTTGTAACAGTTAAACTTAAAAACACTCCACAAGCACACAGAAAATATAAATATATGGGGTGTATACATATATGGGGTGTATATATATATGTGTGTGTATATATATATATATATATAAAAATATGTGTGTATAGAAAATATGTTTAAATTATGAGGCATATCTTAGTTCCTTATGATTGCCCTCAATATAAATGGTGTAGGTTTAGGTCATGCTATATAATTACATTTAATATCTTTGCTTAAAAAGAGTAATAACATTTATGTGCAATTTAAAAAAATTAAACCCTTGATTTTTTTTCCTTGCCTTTCCTTATAAATTTGTTTTTCCACTGTAATTTTAGACAAACCTTACTGATGCTGCTTTGCCACCTTACACTTTTTACCTCAACCAACCGAAGGAAAGTCCCAGTTCCATGGTGTCTGAAGCTTCAGGTAAAGTTAATTTCTTGTACTTAAATTTCCCTTTCTTTGGAATTCTCATTTTTTTGAAACTCTTACTGGACTGCATCTCTGAGAACTTGAGGGAGGTGAGGAGGATTTAAGCACTGACAGGCTTTGATTTGACATAATTCTGCTTTTCTTGCTGCTGTTTTCACAGTGATGCAGCTCCTTTGTCTCGCTGCTGGCAGATGTAGGACATGCAGCAGTTGGGGTTTTTTTTTCCACGTTTCTCAACGTTTCAGAGCTGAGCTTTGTGTTTAAAACTGTTTCATAATAGAATTACTATTTAAATCATGGTAGGGTATCAAATGAGCTTTCAAATATAAGCATCGTTGATCTGGTAATGTGGTGATTCTCAAACTGCTTTTTTGTGCTCCTGGTTTGGCTTTGCTGTTTTGGGGACTGTATGTGAGGGGTGGGTGGTGCTGCTTTTTCATGGATTTGGGGGTTGTGGGGTTTTTTTTAAATGAAAGCCAAACAACCCATTCCCATATTTTGACCATAATAGGGTGGATTCATGTCAGTAACAAGCAGGGGCACAGAGATGCAGCCCTACAAGCTGTGTGTTAATTATTGCTGCTTCACAAGCCACTGAGAGAGGGACACACACAAGACAGTGAAGTGGCATTGAGGCTGTGTCTGTTCCTCTTGTGCCATCCCTCAGTCCTGGTACTCTGTCCTTTTGCATGTTACAGAGTGCTGTGAAATACCCAGCTGAGGAGTTTGTAGCATCCAGTGGCTACCTGGGATTATCTCTTGGGTAATACCAGTTTTAAGTGGAGTTATTAGAAATGTCAAAGTTTGTGATAAAGGAGGATTTTTTTCCCCTGAACACCAAACAGTGAATGTGGTGCTGTGTGATGTGATCCTGATGATTTTGCCTGTTCTTTGCACTGAGATCTTTATCACTCCTGGTAACAAATGCTCTAATAAGATCATTAAACTATCATTGCAAATAACTAACACAGCATTCTTGTTAGCTGACAAAATAACATTTTACTAATGGATTTTGGCATTCCTGTTCTACAGCCCTGAGCTTGAAATTACTTTTGATGTTTCTTCTTGTCAGGACTTTCATACTGGAAGTTAGATGAAAAGGAGATGTATCACACTTTACCAGAGAATTTCAGAAGTGAGTTTGCTGATGTTTTCTCCACAAAAGTACCACCAGATCAGGTAAACTTTGTATGTGGTTAAAAGTTGTCATGTAGTTCCTTGTTGTCTTTGCTTGTTCTCCTATGATGGAAAGAACCAGCCCTCCAGAAAATTAACTTCTGTGGGAAAACTCCTTTGCCAACTCAGTCTCTCCTATTCTGCTCCTTCACTGTTCCTGTACCCTCACTAACCTCACTTGGAATTTCTTGTCCTTCTTCTGTCATTTAAAAGAAACTGTGTAGGACATGAAAAGTGACTCACTAGCATGTTAAAGGTGCCTCGTTAAAGACCCCTGTTTAAACTGGGTGCGTTGTATAAAGCTGCCTTCTGTTCTGAACTGCTTTATTAGCTAAACCCACCCCAAAACTCATTTTTTTTATTATTTTGGGGATGGAGGATTGTGTTCAGAAAAAGTAATGTAGCAATTTTGCCTGTTGAAGTTGTCTTCTGCTGATGAAAGGAAGTTGTCATCACTGAAGGACATTTATCATAAAAGACAAAGGGAAAACAAGCAGATGCCAGACCAGAATGTTATGCCTTCTTCCCAGTCGAGTCACCCACCAGAGGTAACATGAATTTTTTTCCTTCACATCTCAGTTGAGGCTATGCTGGATACAGGCTGGTTTCACATGAGCTGGCCCCTGCTGCCACCTCCAGTGCTGTGCTGGAACAGCAGTTTGAGCAGCCGAGGGATGATCCAGCCCGGCAAAGGATCCAGCTGAAAAGAACCTCTAAGAACACTCTGGGTAAAGAGGCACCTTTGCAGCACAACCTTGAGGATGGTGCAGGGACGGCTCTGCCTGCGCTGAGGCTGCAGCTCGTGGAATGCACTGGAACTGCAGTGCACAGGCAGGGCTTTTTAGTGCTGCCCACAGGACAAGTTCATTCCACCCGTGAAACAGGACAGGCACAGGTTGTGGAAATGATTCTTTATCATATCTCTTTTTATGCAGCTCTCAGTCCTGTTCATAATCCAGTAATGATGGCTAATATGTGATTATATTGTTTAGATAATTCATTAAGTGCTTTTGTAACCTACTAAAGTATTGCTTCAATACAAACAGACATCATAGACCTTCTGTTTGCAGAACTGAAATTTCAAAGGTTTTCTAAACAGCTGCAGATGTTGGATATGTCCTTTATTAATGTAAACTTAGAAACTTGGGATTGTGTATTGTCATTTAAGCATTACAGGCACCTTCATCTTGCTTGTCACTACCAAATGACTGCAGTAATACTCAATGTCATGCCTGCAGTATGTTAAATGGTTTACTGATATCTTCAGATCAACTCTGTTTACAAGAACAAAAGTTAAATCACAAGATTTTTAGCATTGTAACTTATTTCCTAGGTGTTGACATTGGACCCAACCCTGCATATGAGACCAGGTCAGCAGAACCAGGGACGCTGTTTTTTCAATATTCCTGAAGAATCTACTCCCTTTTCTCCAGACTCTATGGCAGAGCCAGGATTTTCAAGTCATTGTGACACAGACTCTTTTTCACAGACAAGTCATTCATCTCAGTTAGATGATTCTCCCAAACACCCTGGCAGCAGCAGAGCTGTGCACTTGGACCTCTGGAGAAATCACCCATTCCAAAGCGAGCGCAGGACCAGCTCCCCCTTTGCAGTGGCACACAGGGCTGCTGACCCTGACAGTTCAGCCAACACGGAGGAGGAAGAAACACTGACTCTGACTCCATCCCCTGTTACTCACTGTGCTGACAGCACTTTGCCAGATTACAGTCTTTCAGTGGCACCTGTTGAAGATCCTGTGGTAATGTCAAAGTAAGTAATTTTTGCTTTTTTAAAAGTCACAGAGTTGTTACTTTCATGAAACAACTGAAAAAACAATAGTAGCAAACCAAAGAAAATATGTGAGTTCTGTTTGCTTAGAACAGAGCTGGACATTGCTGCTTTTTTTCCCCATTTCTTCTTCTTTTTTCCCTCCTGAAGTACAGCTGGGGTATAAATAGAACAGTCATTTTCCACTTCTTACAATTGTCTTTCTTTATCCTTGCTATTAATTTTCTTTAGACCACAATATTTAGTCTTCTTTAGACCATATTATTTATTCCAAGGGACAATATTTGTGCTTTGTCTTCCTTGGTTGTCAGAGCCTTAACTGGAAGGCAAAACAATTTTCTAGGTTTTATTTGGTTATTTCTCTTTATACATAAAAATAAAAATACATCCTTCCTTCACAGGCTGTGTGAGGGAGTTCATTTAGGCAGAGAATTCCAGAGTTCTCGTGGGGTTCTGTTTTCCTCTTTAGAGTCAAATGGTGGGAGAAGCACAAAATTACTTAGGAAAAATAAATATCCTCTGTTCACTATCGAAGCTCTCATGCTTTGCATGTGGACAAGCAGACAGGGCATACATTCCATGTGTGAGGGCTTGTAAAAATTAAGCTTTGTATTGTGTTTGTGTGTATTATTTGTATATAATAACCACAATTTCTGTTTGTGTTAATGTGAAGAGTTCTCTGCCTTAGATGACAAAGCTTTCTTTGCTTTAATTTGAATGCAAAAAGGTTTCCTAAGACATTTATATGCAGAGTTCATTCTGTGCAAATGAATACATGTGGAGAGCTGGATTTTTATTTTTTTTTAAATTTTTATAATTCTGAATTTTAAAAATAGGATTAGGCAAAACTTGAGGGAAAAACACGCTCGACACATCGCTGATCTCCGAGCTTACTACGACTCTGAGATCCAGAGCCTGAAACAGCAGCTGGAGGCAAGTCAGAGAAGTGCTTCTGCTGAGGACCTGAAGAAAATCAATCAAAGCCTCGCTGACAGGTACTGGCTGTCCTTGCTTCTTGTCTTCCCCTTTCCATGGTGTTCTTTACACTTTGAAAACTCAGTATCCTTGTTTAGAATGCCTTGAAAAGTTTATGTCACCCTTCAATTCTGAAGATTTCATGCATCTGTGCTAGTAATATTTCCCTGCATTGTTTAATGCAGCTATTTAAGCTGTGGCTGCCCTATCCCTGGAAGCGCCCAAGGCCAGGTTGGATGCCACTTGGAGTGACCTGGGCTAGTGGAAGGTGTCCCAGCCCGTGGCAGGGGGTGAAACTGGATGAGCTTTAAGGTTCCTTCCAACCCAAACCATTCCATGATTTTATGAAGATCAGTTTGACCTGAATCTTGCTGCAGCCAAGCTTTCCTCAGGAGTGTCTGGCAGGCAGGGGTATCCTAAGCAGTTTGGAATGATCTCTGCTGTCCTTCTTTACCTTTCATATCAGAACTACAGATGACACAGGACCAGTGTTGAATTCATTGGTGGCTTTGTCTTGCACTCCCTGTGCCCCACCTGTGTTTTCCATTAGACAGAGCTTGGAGGTTTGCTATATATAGAAATTCCATGTGATTTTTTTTGTATAATTACTGCCAGGCAAAATACGTATTGCAAATTTAGACAGCTATAATACTTAACAAATTAGTGTCCTTCAGAATAATTGAGAAAGTATGTGGGTTGATTGGGACTCTTTTGCACTTACCTCTCAGCACTAATTAGGGTTAAAACTCACTCCTGGGCAGCCGCTTACTGAGTTAAAGTAGGAGGAGGTCACAGGCTGGGCACCAAAACTCATGGGGATGCTTGAGGAAGGAAAGAAGGCTATAAAATGTAGATTTATCATTTGCATGTTTCAAGAGGTTGGTGTATCTGTATGTTCTCAATAGGTGTGAGCAGTTGGATGCAGCTCTGAATGAAGCCAGTGCTCGCATAAAAGCCCTTGAAAATAAGAATAATCTGCTGGAAAAGCAAGTGGTAAGTGTATGTTCTTAAATCAAGTGGCTTTTTAAGTAAAAGGGTCAGAGGAAAAGCTTGTTCATTATTAAGCTGATCTGTGTTTCTGTACTTTTCTCTTCTTATTTTCAACCTTTCTCTTAATATTTGGCATCAACCAAATGTTACACCAGTGACTTTCCCAGCTCAGTTTCTTAGGGCTCCCTACCTGAATCCTCATCTCTTTTGCTCATGAACTTTTTTCCAGGTTAGCAGTTACCAAATAGAGTTTAAGAGTGAAATATTGGGAAGTGTTTGTCATGTTTATATTTAATTTTTTTTATTTATGTATTTTAAATTACTTTCTTATTAGAGATGTGATAAAAGCAAATCTCACCTGTGCTGAGGCAAAAATACTCCCTAAGTGTATTTACACAGTGTTTCTGGCTAGGCCTGGACCTCTCTGCTTGTGCATAAATAAACGTGCATTTATTACTCAAGTAACAGGACATTCTGTCAGGAAAGTTGGACACCTGCAGAGACCAATTTTTCACCTTTCTTGGACGTTATTCAGTGCTGGGAAACAATTCAGTCATCTGGATATCTTAAGTCCTACAAAATAAATACATCTTTGGTGCTTTCATGCTTCATTTTCATTCTTGAAGCATCACAGAAAAGTGAAAAAATCTTGTTTAATTCGCATCTGGGTTCTATTTAGATGCTTTTAGATTATGCTTTGCCCTGAAATAAAAAGATCTGTCAGGCAGGTGTTGCAAAGGGTGTTTTCTCTCCTCCAGGCAGAGTGGAGGGAGCGTTTCCACGCCCTCAGCAACACCTCCAAGGTTCTGCAGGAGCGGATCGAGGAGATGCGCGCAACCCACAAGGACAAGGACAACACCATCAGCCGCCTGCAGTCCAGGCTCAAAGAGCTGGAGGAAGCTTTTGAGAAGGCCTACAAGTTATCTGATAATAAAAACACAAGGCTGAAGGAAGAAAACAAAATGTTTCAAAACGTGAGTAAGAAAATGGACAACAGCAAGTCCTGGGTGTGGAAACTACTCCGAATTTACAGCTGGAAATTTTAATGCGCAACTCACACAACAGAAGCTGCTCAGCTGACAGGCTGGGTGTTGGGTGACACTAACAGATACTTAAAAACAGTTATTTAAGCAGCTTAACCCTTCCAATAGTCAGTCTCAAGTATTTTATTACTCTAAGAACTATTAGTTAATTTTATTTTTGAAGATACCACAGGAAATTATTTTAGAAAGTTCTTTTTTCCTCTCTCAGGTGTGTTGGAGATTGACTAAACTTTTCATACCTTGTTCATAACTTGCTAAAACTTCATTGTGTATGATTTTAGGCTGAATCAAAGGAATTGTTCCTCTGATTCTTCAGGAATAGCTTTATGGAATGTTTAAATGGGTTGGCCACAGGGTTATTAGCTGGAAAAGCTGCTTCATGCTTTAACTTCTTTTTACAATTAGAATTTCAAAATACAAAGTCAGTTTTAAAGTCACTGAGGAATTCTACTAGTTCATTCATTCAGAGATTAGAGATTAGAGAGAAATAATAGGAAAATTAGAAATACATTCTGTCTCCTCTTGTCCCATCTCTAACTTTTTGTTCCAATTAGAAAATGATAAGAAGAGCTTACAAAATGTACTTTAATAGTATTTTTTATCCCCTATAGTGCTTCTGCATGTGTTAGAGAGGCAGTTGAAGGGATTTTACAGCAGTCAACAAAGCTGTTAATTTCGTATGGTCTCAGTGTGGGTTTGTGTGTTCTTTTGTTCTCTTTCAGCTTTTAGGAGAATATGAGTCCCTTGGAAAAGAACACGAAAGAGTGAAGGTAGGTGCACTCCAGTTAATTAGAAAACCAAACATGCAAACTATGTGACAGTGTGCCATAGAAGTAGCTGAATTAACTGAGGCATTTTGTGAAATCTCAAATGGAAAGATCCGTATTTCTTTTTACTGGGAGCTTCTTACTCCATCTGCACAGCCCTGGAGGGAAAAGAGGGAACTTGGAGTGGATTATTTTCCAGTCATAGACAGCAAAAGTACTGCAGAGTCAAAGCCAAAGAAATTTAATGGACCCTTTGAAATAGGAAGGTGTATTTAATGTAGTGTTTTCAAGACTGATGTGGAGTTACTTGTTTTTCTTTTAATGCACTTCTGGGCTTTTTACTTTCTTCTTTGTGTCCTTGCAGGATACGTTAAATACAACTGAAAACAAATTGCTTGATGCAAACACGCAGATCTCTGATTTGAAAAGGTAACTGTGAAACTTATTAGTGTTTGAACAATATGAAACACAGACTATGGCCTGAACATCTACTCCCAGATTAGGAAGGCTGTAGGTCTTGTGAGTTTTTTTCTGCTTCCTCTGCTTCCACAGCAATATCTGCTGGTCCTGTCTTTCTAGCCAGGTTACCTGACTTATTTAACTTGGAACTCAAATCCATATTTGTGTCTGTATTTAGATAGCTAGAGAGATACACAGATAGAAATGTAGCAGCTGCTCTTGTTCTCCTGCTTCAGCCAGGATATCTGAATAAAAATGAGTAAACTAAGCAATATGATCTCTCTGTTTTGTCATTTAAATCATCTCCTATTGCATCTTTACTGCTTCCACCTTAGGACAATTTTAAAACTTGAAGCTCAGCTCAAGCAGGTGGAACATGAAAATACGCTGAAACTTCGCCACATCACCGAAAGTCGTCTGAGGACCTCCAAGTAAGTGAATATTCCAACAGTGTGAGAACAGGGCATGCTTTGGAACACTCTTTAACATGTTTGGGCTAAAAATGGATCAAGATGAGGTCAGTCCATAGGCTAAACTGGATTAAACACATGTAACTTAATCCAGAGACTTTACGTGCCAAGAAATTATTAAACCCAAATCAATACTTTGACTTGGCAGATGGTCTCTGGTCTGCCCAAATGAGTGCCAGATAGGTCTCAGTTGCTCAGCTGAGTAGGGACTCCCATGCTCAACAAAGACCTTGGGAATAAAATCTAATAGTCCAACTGGACACTGGAGGTTTTCCTTGTGTGTCATTGATTTGAAAGGCTGATTACAGCTGGTTATGGTTCCAAATACAGTTTGTACAGGTATCCTGAGAGCAGAGTGGGAGTTCAGTGACAATGCACACTCTAGGTTGAACTGGGAATTTGTGCTAAGGAAATTAAAGTTGGTCTGTGTTCTGCTTTTGTTTGTTTGTTTCTTTGTTGGAGTTTTTTTTTTAATGTTTTTTATGTTTTAAAGACCTGAAAAACTGTGTTTCTTATTAATTAGTTATGGTCTCTTCAGTGTCTCTCACAGTTCAGCACTGACACTGTGAAGCCCAAAATGATAATTAATGTGATTTGTGGATGTCTATTTGTATGTATTGAACAGCAGCATTTGGGCAGATCTGATTTTTGATGATTATCAAAATTCAAGTAATTTAGGTATTAATATATTAAAGGGATAGATTTCTGCTTAGAGCTGTTTTGATATTTCTGAACCAGATCCCTCAACAATGAACAGCAAAAAGGAAGACCTGGGCAGGGCAGACCTTGTTCATCAGGGAGGGGGATGTCAGAGCCAATGTGGATTTAGAAGTTAATCTGTCCCTATCTGATCACAGAGGCTCAGGGAAAGCCTCATTCCAATTGAATGCCCAGCAGGATAGATTTACACAGTAGTGCTTATGGTTCATAGCTTGGGTAAACAAGACCCTTTTTTTCTAATTATCTACTTTACTGTATATAAAACCCACATTTTTCTTTTGATATTTCAAGATAAGCATCAATTAACATATTATTAGTTAATATTTATCACTCTCACGTCATCAATGGTGGCTTTTTCTTGGTTTTGGTTTTTTCTTTTTCTAATAATTGGTGTCCAAGGAAAGCTGGGATCAGATGCTCTGCACTACTCAGTAATCTCCACCAAATGTTTTCATGTAATTAGTTGGGAACTACTCATTACCCAAACCTTGGTCTGAGTAAGCAGCATTAAATTACAGGAAGATCTTTGTGGCGCTTTGCATTCTGAACATATTGTGTAATTTAGACTGAAACCTCAACTATGATTTTTTAAAAATATTTTTACTTTACAAACATGTTTTAAAAAGCAGTTATTTTTTCCACAGTGTTTACAAATCTATTGTATATTTGTGCCTGTTTACTAGAATAAATAGCAGGTTTTTCTTAAAAAAAAAACAAACCAAAAAAAACCAAAAAAAAACCTCCAAAGCCTTTTGTAATTTTGGAGCTTTTTATTCTCACAGCAAATTGGGAACTCCTGATGTCAGCAGGAGAAAGTGGCTGATACCAGGAGCTGAATATTCCATCTTCACTGGGCAGCCTTTGGAAGGCCAGGAGAGCCCCAAAGATAACAGATTAGAAGAAACCTATATTCCTTCCAGGTGAGTTGGTTTCCTTCAGTATCCACTCTGAGGGAAAGTGGGACACTTCTAAAAAGTGATCAAGTGAAACACTTTTAAAAACTTTTATTGACTAAATTCATATTTCTGGATTTTGTACGTGTTAAACAAAGCTTTTAAAACATTTTTGAGTGTTGTAGGTGCTGTACAATTCCTTAAAAACAAACCACCCCATTGAAAAATTGATCATTTTTTTTCCTTTCACTGCCTCACATTCTTTAAGGTACCACTCTCCTCCTGAAAAAGATTCTTCCCAAGAAGACTCTTCAACAAACACAATAGAAAAGAAAGAAAACGAGATGTCAGAAGCACCAATTATAAAAGCCTTTAAAGAACTTGAAGAAGGAAAAGTATTTAAAGATTGGGGGACACAGACAGAAAAAGAAGATGCACCAGCCAGTAACTCTTATTTTTATATTCCTGGATGTGTTTTGCTGGCTTTTCTTTGTTCGCATGTCTTTTGGTTTGGGTATTCTCAGCATTCAAGTCCATCAGGCTTCAGTGATGGGATGAAAACAGTGTTAGCATGAAAACTTGTGGAGTTCTCCTAAGAAAATTCAAAATTGGATAGTTAAGTGACTTGTTTAAACTAGAAGGAAGGCAAAGGTTGCTGTTCTGTCTCAAGCTGGAGACTCGTTAATGTCTCTTTTCTAAGAATATCTCAGTATTTATAAACAGTTAATGGAGCCCTAACAAAGCTCTGGCTGTACATCCATTGCAGTTGTGTTCTCGTGCTGTTGTATTGGAATGTTATTAAGGAAGCTGGTGTGTACTGTGGGATTTAGGAGCCTTGTCATGAGGAAACACTGAGTCTTTCTTAAATGCTTGTATTCTTGGCTCAGGCAGGTATTCCAACCTTCTTTCCCAAAAGGTGCTTCTGTCCTGATTTCCACTGTTTCTCTGTTAAACTGTTATGTAGCATCATTTCTCCCCTCACACTGCAAAGATCCTTTTCCTGTGAGTAGGAAGAGAGACTTGAGCAGAACAGCACAAATATGTTGATGTGAGGGAGGCTTCAGTGCAGTAAAAGCTGAGTTTGGGAGAATATTTGTGACTTCTTGTACTGAACGAGATTGATTAATACAACAATGCTTCTCTTCTCATTAGAAACAGCAAATCGACGTCAAACTGTTGGGTTTGTTGAAACTTCTTTAGTTGCCACCCCAGAGAAAGGGAAGGAACAACACAGACCAAAAAGGTTCAGCTCCCCCTCGGGCCAGAGGTCATCGTCCCTTCCTCCTTCCAACAGGAAACCAAACACTCCAAGTCAGTGCTTTTCTCAAGTTTGCTTTGTGTTACTCAACGAGTAGAAGCAAATAATGACAGGCTGCTCTAGGGAAAAGCAAAATATCCTGCCTTATTCTGACAGTGTGGAAAAAAGCCTGTCTGTAATCACAGCAAATGGCAGAGCTCGAAGTTTTTCATTTTTCTGTGTTGTGATGCACTTTTCATCAAATTTAAATAAACATGTAGACAGCTTTGAAAAGCATTCTTTGAAAATGTAAGCACATGAGTGGGAGGTACTGCACTGGGAGGTTTAAGGTAGATAAACATACTTTGTCTTTTGCAGCAAGAAGAGAGATAATGTTGGCACCAGTGTCTGTGACATACAGCCCAAAACGGTCTCCAAAAGAAAACCTCTCCCCTGGATTCAGCCATTTGCTTGGCAGAAGTGAAAACACAGTGACAAGGTAGGACTCTGGTGAATACAGTTGTGTTCTGATCATTATTGGAGCAGGAGGGTGTTTAGAGAGGCTTAATGGTGCTGACTCTTGTTTATTAAATGTCCTAGAAAATGAGCCATGCAAAGGTTTCTGAATATAAAGCTAAGTTTTTGAAGTCTGGCCAGGAAAATCTAGAATGATTTCCTGTCTTTAGCTTTCACCAAGAAGGGATGTGGGGTTTGCTAATGACACAGCATTGGCCAGTGACAGCTGGTTACAGGATTGTTCTGTGGAGCAAGTGCAGATCAGGAGATGTAAATAAAAGTTGAAAGTAGGACCTACCTGCCAGTCATGGCCCCTACAAGCAGGTTAAAATATACATAAACTTACCTTTCTGCTAACTGTCCTAAATACTCTGGTTTCTATCAGAATCTCTGCCTGGCAAAGCCTGCAGAGTTTGAGAACACACTTAGCTGGGAGATGAAAGTGCATGAGGAGTGAGAAACACCCAGCACCACTCAGAGTTCCCGAGGAGGATGGCCCGGGAGCTCAGGGTGTCCAGGAGCAACAGCTTGGCCTGGTCCTGGGAGAGAGGCACAAGTGAGGTGCTTGGGTGTGGGAGAGAGGAGCACACTGGGATAAGGTGGAGCAGGAATCAGAACTGCCTGTGGGATTAAACAGTTCCATTAAAAAAAAGTGTTTAAGCCAAAGGTGTAAAAGTAGAAAATACTGTATTGCTTGATACATGATTTCTGCCAAGTAATTGCTGTGTGCTGCCTGCTCTGTAGATTTGATATACTTCTGGATGATCTGGAAACGGGTCCTGCATCTACTTTACAGCACAATAATCCGAGGAAAAGGCTCCAGTTTCTCTCACTAGAGGATGCAGAAGGTAATCTGTCAAAGTGGGGGGAAACTCTCCTAAATTTTTGTACCACAGTTCCTTCCACCGTAATAACAGCTGCTTATCTGGAAAGCTGACCCTTCACTCTATCAAGTCCACCTTTCAAAAATCCTCTTTTAAAAATCTTGTCTTATTCCTGCAGCCAGAGAAATGCCATTCATGCAGTATTTCATTTGTATGTATATGTGTGTGTGCACAAACACAGCAGAACAGGAAAAATAATGAAATTGAGGAAGAAGGGCAATGCCTTTCCCTGGAAACTCAGTTTACAATGCATATCTTAGGGGGCTCTGTATTAAGATGTCATACTAATAAAATTCCATTAATAACATGGCATTACAGATGGCAAAGAGTAACTCTAACAAAACCAGTTCTTTCAGATTTTTAAATGATTGATTGAGCTAAATATTTTCTCACTTTCCTAATGCTTGTCACAGTGTTCTGCTTTTGTTTTTATTGGTGCATTTATTGAGCCTGGTGTTTGCCTGACAACTGCTCTGCTCGGTGATATTTAGAAATGTACCAGTAGAAGTAATTCCTAATTAGCACAATAGAGGAATCTGTTTGTTAGCCAGAAAATATGCTGTGCTACAAAGATCACTTGAAAGATGACCCCTACAAATGTTTTGCATTCTTCTGGGAAGTTGTTTAAGGCAAGGGACTGAGGCTTTGCTAATCGCTGTCCTCAGTTCACATACGGCCAGGAGCACGCTGCTTCTGCTGTCATTAGTTTGTTTTTCTGTCCTATGTAATAATTTCCCAGACACTTACAAATATAAAAATATAAACCTGCGTG
>JAWWEU010000037.1:11982328-12000358 GCA_035583155.1 Acropternis orthonyx | reverse complement strand
TCTGTTGCTAGGAAGGCAGCATTCAGGTGTCAGGCACAGCTCTTGTGCTGAATCCATCAGCAATGGGATGAGGAAAGTGGCAGCGTGGGACGAGAGGAGCGCAGCACAGAAACACGAGCCGGCGGCCTCGCCTGGGGAGGAGGACTTCAAATACACAGCAAGGATCACGACTCTGGCTGAAACAGAGAGGCTTTTTGATGAGCTGACTCAAGAAAAGCAACAGGCAAAGATTCTTATTGTTTTCAAGTTGTGACAAAACATAATTGTTGTATGAGAGGTGAGGAACGGAGCTGGATGTCCACGTGTGGCTGAAATTCATGGACATCTTTAGTGTCATGCTGGGAATGTGTCATTATCCTTCCCTGCTCCTCTCCCAGTCCTTCTCTGTCCCTAATTTCATTAAGGGAGAGTCACTGGAACACACACACAGTGTGAGTGGGGATTGGCACAGTGTTATGGTAAGAGAAGTGAGTGTTAAAGGACAGAACTGTGTACCTGTCTCAGTAATCCTCACACCTCACCTCTCTTTCTGTAAGAGGAGTTAGGAAGGCTCATGTTGGCTCTTGAAACTCTAATTTACAGCTGAACTGTTTTCTGTTCTTAGATTGAGGCTGCATTGAGTCGAATACCTTGTTCTGGTGGAAGGATGACCTTGCAAGCAAGACTAAATCAGGTGAAAGAGCTTCTACATCTGACTCCTGTTCAATTGCTCTTCCACAGTTTGGGAATACATAGAGGAAAGTTCTGCTGTGATTACTGGGGGCATTTTTATACTGGTTTTGGGGTTTATGTTACTGGTTTATATTGTTTATATCTTCGGTTTTTTGTAAATGGGATGCATTTTGCCAAATTACTGTAAGAATAGTCTGTCCTTGTGATAACACTGAGAGGTAGATAAAGACAATACATTAACAACATACAATGAGTATGGCATAGATCCCTGAAACGGTAGAGAGGATGCTGTGCTGTAGGAGAAATTGCAAAGTTTAGGGGGTTTTTGTTGGTGTTGTTTTTTGTCTCCTTGAAAGTCTAAAGAAGAAAGTAAGAAGGTAAAAATAAGTAGTGTAGGTGGAATACAGGAAAGTGCCTTCTTTGGGAAGCTCTGCAGACTCTTAAAACAACTGTGTCAAAGTTGTGTTTTAGAGGTCTCTGCAAAGCCTTCAACTTGAGCATTTCCTAAATTGTAACCCCAGGGCTTGTTATCAGTTTGTCAGCTGGAAATCAAGAAATCAATATTGCCACTCACTGCAGTGATCAGCTGTTTGCTAAATGTGCTTCCCTAATTATCAGCTCATCCTGATTCTTGTCAAATTGATCTCATGGAGTTCCGTAAGTCACGTGGCAAAAAAAGCCAACTACCCACAAACACACTCCTAAAAATCATCTGGAAAGTTTGGAGGTTTTGTGGTGATATCAGAATATTAGTAATGCCTCAAAAGGGATACCAGGAATACAGGAATAACAGGATTTTCTTAATTTTAGAAGGATCATTGGATTTTTTATATTATTAATGGATTTTTTTCTTCCTTGTCCTTAACTCTTCCTTGTAGGAAGCCCTGGAAGATCGCTTGGAAAGAATCAATAGGGATTTGGGTTTGATACGAATGACTCTGAAAAGATTCCATGTTTTACGGACCTCTGCCAATCTCTGACAATTCTCTCCTGACTGCAAATATGTTTTCTTTTTGTTTTTTTTCATTTTGCACTAATGTGTAATTATGCACTCAGTAAATGCAGATTGTTTTGTATTTTTATAAACCCTCAAAAGTAGTTTTGCAACCATGTTACCCTTTACAAGCAGCAATATTTTGTACTTGGAACAGCCACCTCTATTTTAAACAGATTTTTATTACACCTGAGAGATCAATGTTTATCCTGTATTGCAATATTTTTAGAAATACTAATTATTTTTAAATAGTGATATTCAATTTATAATAAGAAACTAAAAGGCAGCTTCTTTTCAGAAAATAAGTGTTACCCTTTTGCACTTGGTTTTCCTCCACCATTTTATAAATATTTAGAGTGTGATGTAAATATTAGCCAGGAGGAGATTTTGAACTTTAATACAAAAACCGACATGAGTTACCTGTGTTGAAGAGAACTGCTGTTCTGTGGTAAATCCTTTCCACTGAGCCCTTTAACACGGGTTTTTCCATTGTGACAGAACTGTGAGCAATACTTTCACTCTGGCCCTGCTAGGAAAATACTGCTCTGAATTCCCTGATGCCTCTCCAGCAGTCTCAGTGAGTAGTGTTTGATACTGTGAGTGCCAGGATTCACCTGGCAGCAGCCCCCCTGTCTCCCAGTGAACAGCTCCACTCCAGCTGACGCTCCAGGACTGGAACTGCTTCCCTGAAGTTACTGGTTTCCTGTGCCAGACTGGGGTTCGTGCCAGTGTTCCCATCGTGGACATTTCACGTGTTTGTGAACAGAAAGGCATTTTTCTTGGTGAAAAATCCAGATTTGCCAGTTGACATGTTGCTGCATTACTGTCCAACATTGATATTTTGGTTTGTATTTTAATATTAAATAAATGTTTAATTAGATTCTTTCCTCCTGCCCAAGTACAATAATAGGTTCTGGGATATTACATCAGCCATAATGCAGGTTTTAATCATATTGTGTGTTTCAAATTCTGTCCTTGTTCAAGATGTTTAGCCACCAATGATGTGATTACAGGGCCAGAATAGCTGTCATAAAGGAAGCTTGAGAAGGTCTGATTCTAAAATTAGAGTGCTGTGGTTTAAGATATTTCATGAACTGCCCAACCCATGCAGAGTCTTCTTGAAAATTCTGTGGGTTTTGCAGCCCCTTGAGCCCTGTGGGTCCTTTCAGCACCAGATCAGAGCTGGGGAAGTGTCAAAACCTTAGTTACTCATTTCCCCTTTACTCTAAAATATAAAAATTGGGTCTGTATGCATTGAGATGACTTCCTTAAATATATTTCAAATCTCCACAAAGAGCTGTACAAATTTTTATGTCATTCCATGTTCTTACTGGTAATTTTTACTTTGAAGGGGTGGAGGGAGGACAAAATAACCTTTACTTCCCTGCTCAGCCCTATTTAGCCAAAGTTTTCCCAGCATTTTGTTATTAACAGGTACAATTTGAAAGTATTCCTCAGAAGTACCACTCAGCCAGCAGGATTTTCCCAAGGAATCCGTCACAGGACAATTTCATGAGTCCACTAATGGCCTTGTTTTCTTTCATGAGCCCTGTAGCAAAACCAAAGAATTTTCCTGACAGACATTAGAGGCAAGTAGGTAAATCAGCTCAGCTCTTTCAGTGCCTTTCCCTCTCACCTCCCTTCATCTCCATTCCATTCTTCCCAGCACTATTCATATTCATGGACTCTTTTTTTATTACATCCAGAAAACTGAATCGTGAGTCAGAATTTATTTTTTAATCAAAAGTCCTCCTCCATCTGTTCTATTATAACACTGAAGGGGGGCTGGGCGGTAAAAGTGTTGCTTTCAGTAAACTTCTAGGCCAACCTTCTGAAATACCTGTGTGTTATGGGGTGACCTGTTCAGTGTAGTGCCTTTGGCCTGATTCCTCAGAGGGGCAGAGGCTCTGCAGTTCCCGATTAAAGCAGTGGGAGGCCTGAATGCTCAGTGCTCCTGAAAATCACACCCAAAGCACCAAAAACTGGGACACAGGGAGCTGTTTACTGTGGGAAGCAGGACTGTGCCGGCCGTGGCCTTTTGCTGGACACTGTCCTTTTTTAAAATCCCTTTTAAACTTCCTCTTAACCTGAGAAAATTGCCTTGTTCCCTGTTTGGGGACAAATAAGGACTTCCAGAGTACCAGAGGAACTTATGCCTCCTCTGTGAAGGACTTTAATGATCTTCCTCTTGTGTTCTCACCTCACCCCTCCCAGCTATGCTGGCATTTTTCCCTTTCCATTTTTGCTTGGTCCTGCCTGGAGCCCCAGGCTCTCCCCTGCCTCTCACTGCCCTTGCAAGACACTCCCATGCATAGTTTTCTTTATCATAATAAACATTACAACTCCTTCAGCTCTGAAATTTAACCTTCGGGAAATAAAATTGCTATTTGTTTACATCTGTAGAAAGCAAATTTTAAAAAAAATAAAAAAATAAAAGGGGTCCTCGTCGTAGCATTGGTAGGTTTAGGTATAACTTTGTCCCCAGAAAGAGCTGTGATGTGAGCTAGAATTCACTGTGGCAATGCAGGGAGCGTTTACAAAACAAACTCGGGAGCATTTTGCATTTGCAGAGAGGGACAGAAGCGCTGGAATGATGCATCTTGAGGGGAAAAAGAAAACCAACCGAAACAGGAACAACTGCAGGAAACGAACGGAGCTCCCAAAGGCTACGGTAATTTTTTTTTTTTTTTTTTTTTTTTTTTTGAGGTTTCTGAACAAAGCGATGGCTAAACGTTCTGGGATTATTATTTCCAACCCAGTCCTTGCGGAGAGTAAAGGCGGGGAGTCACCAGGTGGAGCGCAGGGTGACCGGGTACGGGTCGGGCAGCGAGCGGGGGGGAGGCGGTGGCGGCCCGAGGGGACCCCCCGCAAACCTTCCCCGCACCTTCCCCCCGCACCTTCCCGGCCCCCCGCACTCCCCGGCGCGCCCACCAGGCGGCGCCGCCGCCCCACCCGCCGCGCTGCGGGAGCGCCGGGGGCGCGGGGAAGGAAGTGGCGGCTCCCGGCGCTCCCGGGGCGCGGGGCTCGGCTCGGCGTGCGGGCAAACCGCGGGGCCACGGCCCGCACCGCGCCGGGGCAGGGCCGCCGAGGGGCACTCCGCCTTCCCCGAGACCCTCCTTCCCTCCCTCCCCTCCTCCTCCTCCACCTCCTCCCCCGCAGCTGCGGCGGCCCGCCCGCCTCGCCTCCCCCCACCCCCTCCCTCCCTGCCTTCCCCGCCGTGCCCGCAGCGCCCGCGGGCGGGGAGCCGCTGCTGCCCGGCCCGCCCGCGCCGGGGGTTATGCCCGCGGCGTGCGGGCATGTCGGCGGGCAGCGGCGGAGACCCGTAGGCACCGGCAGCGGCAGCACCGGGAGCAGCGGCGGCGGGAGCAGCCGGTGCGTGGCGGGGGCGGAGCGGGGGGCGAGCCGGGGCTGGGGGGGGGGTCGGGCGGCTGCGGTTCCGCCGGTGCGGGGCACGGACGGACAGACGGGCAGGGACAGACGGACCCGCCGCGCCGGGTCTCGGCACCGGCAGCGTGCGGGGCCGGTCGCGGCTCGAGGCCAGCCCAGCCCGGCCTCCCGCCCCGGCACCGCATCGCCCGGGCTCGGATTGCCCCCGCACCCGGCCCCGGGCCCGGCTCAGCCCCCGCGGGCACCCCCCTGGCCGTGGGGACGGATGGAGGTGCTGCCCCGAGGGGGGACACAGCGAGAGCCCATCGCGGGCTGACACCTCGGGCTCGCTCCAGCCGGGGCAGAACCTCGTGGGCTTTGGGGCCGGAGACCCCCCTGGGCCGGGGGAGCGCTGGGCTCTGGCCTTGGGCTGCAAACCGGCCCGTGCCTCCCCCTGCGAGGGTGGGAGGAGGAGATTTTTCCCCTTGGGAAGGGCAGGATGCCCGTTCCGTTGCTGGATGATGGGCTGCGAGAGAGGATTCTCTTCGCTGGGCCTGGCAGTCCCTTCTCCTGGCCTCCCCATCCCTTCACAGGGGGGGATCCTGTCTGATGCTCCCAAACAACCCTGGCCGCCATCCTGGAGTGTGCTGCGGGCACAGCGGGAACAACTCCAGCGTTCTGCCCAGCTGTGGGAGGGTTAAATCCCTGCCTTCACCTCCTCCCCAGCCTCTCTCCCTGCACCGAAGGAGCAGAAGCTCGGAGTGCCCTGAGCTGGAGCATCCCTCGGAGCAGTGCCCCGCTCAGTCAGTGCCCACACGAGTCAGCACCGTCACCCTTTGCGTTAAAATGCCATGACAGAGGCAAACTTTATTTGAACTCTGTATTTAAGAAAAGAAAAAAAAAGTTTGTTCTCGTGTTAACACCTGCTCTAAAGTGAGATCTTCCATCTTCTGCATGCCCTGTGTGTGTGTGTGTGTGTGTGTGTGTGTGTGTGTGTGTGTGAAATACGATGTCAGGCTGCATAGACATTAATCCGTGCGCGCTCAGCTTCTGACAGCGGTTCAGCAGGACAGTGGCAGTAGATTAGTCTTTAGTCTTTGTGGACATCAGGACTTAAATAGGTGGTGTGAGTGCACGTGGGAGTGCCCAGGCTGGAGGGCTGCTTGCCCTCCCATGCAACGCCGACCCCGCTCGGTGCCCACAGCCGTATTTTTGTCACGCCGTTTTATTTTTGTCGGGGCTCTGTTGTGCTCCCGGGTAACACAAGACGCCTGACTGTGTTACAGGGTTCAGCACTGCCTTCTGGGCCGCTTGTTTTCCGCTGTTGAGTGGGAGACTGCTGTTTGTAGGGCAGCCTTTTCCCCCTCTTTCCCCTTGGCAGAGCTCGTGGCTCCGGTGCTGGATGGATGGCTGAGTTGCCTGGTGGTTCCGACAGGTGACTCCGTAATTGAAACGCCTCCTCGGGACGTACAGCATAAAGAATGGCCAGGCATGAAAGCGCCGCTGCAGACTCGTCCTGGCTTGCTGTCTTTCTCAGGAATTTCTGCTTTGTGGTCCTTTCAGCGTGTTCTGGTTGTGGCAGCAACTCTGGGAGGGAAAGAGAAACGAGCGGCGAGGGCTGGAAAGCAGCTCGTGCTGCTTCCTTTTGATGGAGCAGTTCTGGCGGGCTGCTGGGTCCTTAATCATGTTTAAGTTTCTGTCACTAACTTTTAATTAAAAGTGTAGTTGATACCACTTTAATGAACATACAGATGTTAGCCATCTTCATGCATAAAAATGCTTTTTAATTCCCTTACTATTCCCTTTATGGCCCTTAGATGCTTTTGTTACCATCTAATCCGCGCACAGTAGCAGCTGTTTATCTTCTTAATAAAACTTTTTCTTGCATCTGTGTTCAGGAAACAATAATGCCTTGAGTAAACAATTCCCTGGTATCCTTTAACAGTATTTTTTTAAGAAACTTGGCAGAAAGGGTCGTAAGTGATGCCTAAATAGTGAACTCCAAGGCTGAGAGTAGCCCTGAGCCTCACAGAGCTCAGCTGCTTGTTGGTTGTTCCTCAGCTTGTGTGAGGAGGAAAAGTATCCCCTCAGTGGATGACTCCTGATTCTGATGAGCCTAACGAGGCTCTTTGCCCCGAATGATGACTTCTCATTAACATCCCCTCTCTATTCTGGGTTTGCTGCTGTGTGTCAGTGCCTTTGTAGCTTGTTGTGCATCTGACAGCCCGAGCGTTTATTGTGATTTACCAGCTGGCACGGGGGAGTTTTATCTAACTTCTCATTTTGCTTGACAGCAACCAGTTTGGAAAGACCTTGTCTTAATTTTTTTTTTTCTTTAATAGAAATTCTCAAAAACTTGTGACAGTGGGGCTGAAAGGTTTTAAATTTAAATAATTAGTCTGTTTTTATTCACAATTTGTTGCTGTTTCTGCGAGTTGGCTAAACAGAGACTCAGCACATCCTTCAGAAGGTTCCTCCAGTTAGTCCCAAAGAGCATTAATCTCCCCCCAGCATTCAAACATCTTGTCACTCAGTTGCTGTCTTGGCAGCCTGAGTGGAAGGCTCTGGAAAATGGCAAGTGAAAGCTGATGCTCACTCCCCAGTGCAGTTTGACTCATGCCTTTCATGCATATTCACCGTAATGTCCTGTTCCAGGACCAGCAGGAACCCTCCAGAAACACTTTGGGTTTTTTTTTTTAACATGTGTTTCTTTTTGGCTTCCTCTTATGAGAGAGAGAGACACAAACATCAATATCTCTCTTATCTTTATTTTCTTAGGAGGAAAAAGCAGCATCTAAGCCTTAATAGCCAATTTCTCTACATGGTGGAGATGCCTTCTCGTTTAATTTTAAAGCTGGCTGACGTGGGGGATGATGCAATTAATATTTCTGTTTATCTCCCCAAAGTAGTAAAATATGTCTAAATTTAATTTTGAGCCTGAAAGCGTCTTAGAAAACACAAGTGTTCTGTAGTATTCAGTGTGAATGGAAATGGAATAATTGATGTGGGGGGGGAGGGAATAAATGAAACACTTTTATTTATAACTTTGTTTCCTGGGTGTTGGAGGAAATCCAAATGCCACAAGATTGTGCTGGGGCAGAGTCTGTCTGAGCTCACCCACGGACTGAAAGGGAATGTGGCTTCTCTTGCCGTGGTGTCCATGCCAGGAGTCCTAGGAAGTTTTAAATGAGCAGAGTAATGAATGATATTTGGATGTTCTTAATGCAAGAAGAAGAAAACAATTTAGCCTGGGGCTGACCCAGATCCTGACACTACAGGGAGTTTTAATCAGCATGGTGCCAAGTCAGTGCACAGAGCTCCTGAAGTCAGGCTTGTGCATTTTCCATAGGGAGGGGGTTTTGCTGGTCTGACTGTCTTTGGTGGTGGCCGCTTTTTCCTTTTTTTAAATTAAAAAATAGTTCTTAGAAGCTCACGGCAAAATGCTTCAGTAAATCCCACTGGGGAACTCAGGAACCAGCTGGGAAAAGGGTGTCTTAATTTTGAAGGGTGGTGGGGGGAGGTCCAGGGTGGCTCTTGAGGGGAGGCAGGATCTGGGCATGGAGCTGGTTCCCACTCCTGCAGCCCTTCCTGAGTGTGTCTGACACAGGGTCGGGCTTCAGAGGGGAGAAGAAATAAGAGGCTGCTCAGGCAGGTGGAGATAATTAATTGTGGAGCAAATCCGGGTGCAGGGGAGAAATCCTGGCAGCACAGGGCTAAAACCTGCCCTGGAGAGCTTGGACACACCAGAGAGACCATCCAGGAGGGGAAATGAGAGGGAAAACAGGGTCTGCTGCTTGTGCAGGGGATGGTGATGAAGGTAATCCTGAGTATTCTGAGTTTGGGGGTTGAGGCAGCCCAGGCCCGGGGCGTGGAAAAGGTGTGGAAGGCCAAAGTCATCAGGCTGGCAGTGCCCTGGAGAGCAGCAGTGACGGTGCCAGGGCCATTGCTCGGGTGTTGCTGGGGTTGGTGCCTGGCAGGAGGCACATGCCAGCGCCCAGGAGGGCAGGGACAGAGAGCAAACACCTCGGCTGAGTCAGGAGTGCTGGGCACAAGGCAGCTTTCCAGGAAGGAGTGTGGAACCCTGAGTGCTGCCCGGGGCTTCCGACAGGCCCCTCCTGGCAAGGGCTGGTCTTCGGCTTCTCCTTTCCTTGGGAACTCCAGAGTAGGGTGATTTTTTTTTTTCCTTCTGGTTTTTAAAGCAGCCTCCAGAAAATCTTGCTCAGACGGATCTGAAGACCTGCAGCATCCAGAAGTCTGTGTCCTTGTGGGCGTCAGGTTGTTTTCCACAGGAGAAACCCCCAGCCCTGAGCACTGGGTGTGTTGGGTAGTGAGGGCTCTGCACAGGTTTTCCAGTGCCGGCTGTGTTTGGCCAGCTGAGGTCGGTGGGAGCAGAACCGCAGAACCCTCCTCAGCAGGAAAACTTTTGGGATTAGGTAAGTTGGAGAGACCTCCTTCTCTGGGTGAGGGAAAGTAATTTGCCGCTTGTCCTTTTCTGTCCCTTTAACCAGCTCAGTCTCCTGTCAGAGATCAGATACCGGGATTTCCACTCGGGGGTTTTCCACCAGTTCCCATAGTCTTGTCCTGGCAAGGGGA
The DNA here is from genome assembly GCA_035583155.1 of Acropternis orthonyx. Lineage (NCBI taxonomy): Eukaryota > Metazoa > Chordata > Aves > Passeriformes > Rhinocryptidae > Acropternis > Acropternis orthonyx. The sequence continues at coordinate 11,990,733 of JAWWEU010000037.1, read as the reverse complement.
GGGCACAGTCCAGTTAGGGAACAAGTTTGCCGTGAGCTGGGAAGGCACGTCTGCTCCTGGAAGTGAACTCTGAGGACTTGGGGAGGAAAACAGCGAGTGACCTGCCGGGAGTTCTGCAGGCGCCGGGGATTCCTGGGATGGACAGGGAAGTTCACCCCGCTTTGTTTGGGTTGCTGGCACTTACATACCCAGCCTCGGCACACCAACTGAATTATTAGCTGCCCGAACCCCCAGAGCGGTGCCCTGGGAGGGCATTTCTCTCTGCCAGCACCGTGCCCAGTGGGGAGGGTGTGTGTAATCACATCAGCACCTTGAGGGCTGTATCTGTAGGGGCGAGGCCGCCTTATCTCCACTCCAGAGAAGTTTGGTATTGGTGTGACCTCACTCTGGACGTGCAGTGGGGCTTTAATTCCATTATGTGCTTTAGAAGGTTATGGAAGGATTGCAGGTTTTTGTAGGACAGCCGTGGTAAACAACAGGTCGGCTCCGGCTGTGTGGGACTCGTAAGGGGTCTGGTTTGGGGCTTGGGAACACTTAGGGGCTCCTTTTGGATGGTTTGGTTGGAGTCAGAGTTACCTCACCCTGGGCATTTCTTAAGAGGTGAAAAAATACTGGGCTGCCATCGGTCACTGCGTGTTTGGAATGAACAGCAAAACATGTTTGGAATGAACAGCAGAACAATTGCATGTATGTATTTATATATAAAAGTGGTGGAATTATGTTTTCTGTGCATCAGAAGAGGATTCAATGGGAATAATTTCAGTTGTGATTATAATTTGTTTCAAGATCAATACCATAGCTTAAATAACCTCATCCTGAAGGTAGAAATGCAGCAGAATCCTTTTCCCTGTGTGTGGGTGGCTTACCTATTTTAATGCTGCCTTTTTTTTAAAAAAAAGAAGGAAATAGAGATTTTATATTTATCATATCAGATGCAATTGAAATCTAAATATTTACATCTTTTCACTGGATCTGAGGTTGAGCACCAGCTGTAGGCGTTGCCAAGCTGTTTAGTTGTCTCCTTCCCTGAGTAGGTTGATTTCTCCGGGGTGGTGGAGAGATGGAGCCTCATGTTTCTGTGTTATTTCCTAGCCGGGTCTCTGCATCTGGAAATCCTTCCCTCGCTGACCTGGCCCCCCCACGTTCGGAGGGTGTTCCAGCTTAAACATGCTGGAAGCTAAACGTGTTACCTCCAGCAGGACGCAGAGTTAACGGCAAGCTGTGAAAGTGGAGGGGGAGTTCGGGATGGAGGATGTAAATAACTTGGGAGATACTTGGTGGAGAAGAACACAAGGGGAAGGGAGGCCTCTGCTCGCTGTATCTCTGCCATCCCCTTCCCCTCAGTAACTCTCTCCGCGCTCTTTACAAGCATGGAGGGTCACTCCGCTTTTAAACCAGGAGCAGACATATGGAACGTTGCAGGACACCATTCAGCAAAATTCCCAGTTTTCAGTCTCCGGTTTTGCTCTGCTTTCCTTGTTATTTTTTGAGCAGGCTTAACATGGGGCTTTCAGGCTTCTGATGCACCAAAGCCAACTGATGGAGGAGAAGAACACACAGCCCGTTTTATTTTCCTTCTCTCCCTTGTTTTTAAGCATAATTTATCCAGACTCTTGGGATCCATTGTTTGTCTGACCTGCCTCTGGATTGTAAAACATTGTTCCAAGTTTTAACTTCAACAAACAGTAAACATCTTCCATCAAATATCCTCGGAAATGTGTTTACCTTGGGCACAAAGTGTCCTTTGTTGCTTTTGGGACTCTGGAGTAATTGCAGTGCTTACTTTTGCTTACATTTAATGCCTCTAAGTAAGTTTTTCCAAAGGGCTTCTTTAACGTGCTGCCTCTGTGAGAGGGAAGAGCATATTTGGGCAAGCCTACTTGAAGGATTAAAAATCGTACTCCAGCTTCTGTGTGTTGCTCTGGCTTCCGAGTTTCCATTTATCCTTTTGTTTGGAAGCGATGGTTTGACTTGCCTTGCTGAGGGTGGGCACCTTGGCACCATTAGGTCAGATCTTCTGCATCGTGTCTGCAGAACATCTGGGCAAGAGAGGATGGAGAGGAAAGAGCCTTCTGTCCTCCTCCTGCCATTCCTTCAGGCAGTTGTCCCAGCAGGAAAAGGGGTTTGATGTAAACAGGAGATTTCCTTGCCTTGTGGAGCATCTGTATTATCAAAGGCAGATGTGTCAGAGCACTTTCCTGCTCTGCCTTTTGTTCTCTGTATGGCATTTCGCTGACAGAACTTGTGTTTTATTCCTTGTTGTCGAAGTAGAACTGAAAAAAAAAAAAAAGAGGTAATGTTTTATGTTGAACATTGTTATCAAAATCGGCAGCTAAACCTTGTTGAGAGAGTGTTTTAATTCCTGGTTTAAAGGCCGAGTATAATTTGGCTTTTAGACTTCCCCATTCTTCCTAAATCAAGTTTATGGTACCAGCAGCTGGGAGTGTCACCCTCTGATTATAAACTGGTTTGGAGCCACTAAAAAACTCCTTGAAATCAGTTTGACAACTGTTTGAGAACCACCTTTTTAACATTCCCATCAAGTTCCCTGCTGAGGTCTCTTGCAGCAAACTTGTAGATCTTGTAGATGTCAGTCTTGGCTGCATATTTCATTGAACTTGCTCCTGAGCTTCCTAGAGGAATGCACACAGATAAGCTTTGCAAAGCTGGTTTTAAAATTCAGTTTTACGTGGAAACCTGGGATCAGCAAGATGAGATTTAAACCAGTCGTGCTGTGCTGGGGGAGGGGAACACCTTGGTGACCACAGCACCTTCAGGGAGGTGCTGGTTTGCTTTTGTTTGGGGGGGTGGATTTTGGAGGTTAAATCCCAATTCCTCCCCAGGATTTCTGGCTGTGCAGCCCAGGTGGGTGTCTCTGGACCTGCAGGGGCTCGGAGGGTGCAGCCAGGTGAGGCACATCCATCCCAGCAGTGCCGTGGGTGATGCTGGGGGAAATTGGGATGCACAGGCTCTGCTGGGAGCAGGGAAGGGAGACTGAGTGGGGCTCTCTGAGCTTTATTCCTGCAGCCTGTGTGGCCTGAACCTCCTGGCTTGGAGAGCTTGAGCAGTTCTTAGAGGCAGCATCAACACAGGCGCCCCGGGGCTCCACGTTGCAGGAATCAGAGGGAATTCCATCTGGAGGTGGGAAAAACAGCCCTTCCAGCCTTTCTTTACTCGAGGCTGGCACGGAGAGCAGAGGGAGTGACACATTTCCATTTGACTCATCTGTTGGTAAAATGGTGACAACCCTTGAGTCACATTAGAAACAAGACTTTGGAGCTGAATTGGCACACCACAGAGCAGGTGTTTGCTGGGGCTTCTTTGGGTTTTGTCCTTGTTAAGGAAATTGTTTTCCCCTTCCCTGAGATGGGATGAAGTTGATTAATGCTTTTGCTAATGTTCTGGGTTAAAAATAACAGGAAACCCTGATTCAGGCGGAGTGTCAGATGTTGGGTGTAAAGATGGTCAAATAGCCTGCTTGAAATAGTTGTGAAGACCTAAAAAATAAACCAAAATAATAAAAAAAAATGAGTGCCCAGTAGGCAGATGGTTGGAAAAGAACACCCCACGATCAATGAGGCAATATGTAAATATTTTCAATCATTACCAGAGTACTGCTGTGTTGACATTGAAATTCAGAGTGTTATTCCCTGGGACTCCTCATTGATCAGCAGATGAGCTCTGATAAAATAGGATAAAAGCACAATTCTGAGCATTATTATGGATTGTGGCTTTCCTTGGCAAGGACAGGCTTCCATCAGGGGCCAAGAATGGATTTCAGGCCTTCTTTAAGTATGTTACTGAGCCACTGTTTCTTCCCTGGCTGTCAGCTCCCAATTAAATGGTGTTTTATTTTCTGAGCTGCTTTATTTAAGGTGAAACACTGCATAGTTGACTAATTTTCCTGTGCTAATTGCCACATTTGTATGGGAAGGGGCAAGGTGGGAGCTGACGTCGAGTTCTCTGTTTGAAATACTCCTGTCTAGTAATGACTGAAAAGTAATATAAATCAAACAGTTGAATTACATTTTCTTTTTATTTGAAAAAAGAAAAAAAAAAGATCCTCCTGAAAGCAGCTGTGTAGACCCTGTGTGGCTGATTCACTTAGAAATCTTCACAGGAGTGATGGCATTGTCATATATAAAACATGGAATGCCTTTGGCATTCACAGGTGCTGAACCCACCCAGAGGCTTTCTTTTTTAATTTTCCCTCCTCCTCCGCTTTTGTGCTCCTGGAAAAAGAAAATCCTGTAGGTTTTACTGCTCTCAGAGGGGAGGGTGGAAGCTTGGCTCTAAATAGATGCTTTAAAAGCTGCTTTTTGAGCTCTGCCCACCTCAGAGCCCTTCCGTGCCGGTGCAGAGCAGGAGCTGCTGGTCCTTGGGATCCCCCTCTGTCTGGGAAGGGGATGTGTGTGGGGAACACGTTCCCACCTTGAATACTGATGTTAATTTTGACCCTTCCTGTTTTACACAAACTGAGGTGAGCTTCCCGAAAATCTTGAGTGTAGAGGGGTTTTTTTTAATACTGTTTTCTTGCAGTCTGACCAGAGCCATGTGTTGTAACAGTTCCCACTCCAATCTCCCATTTAATATAAAGGAATAACGACTTTTTAGGAAGGAATAATGACTTCTAAGGAAGGAGGGAGAAATGAAATGAAAAGGTCACTTTAGCTACAGCAGGGTCCAGAGCCCAGGCAGCTTCTGGAAACATTTTGCTGTTTGTTTTCTCTCCCATCCCCTTGGGTCTGGCTGTTACAGCAAGGCCAGGACCTCCTGCTCCTTTGGGAACATAACCCCAGGGTATTTTGGAGGGTCCAGATGCTACAAACATCAGAGAGAGGAGAATGGTCTGGGTGCCTTTCCAAGCTGTTTGTGTTTTCCAGTTTACTGCTGCATTTATCCTGCATGTTGATTAATTTCCTGGCATGTCCTGGAGCCTGTTCCTCCAGTTAGAGTTCTTCAGGACTTGGGGTTTATTTCTCTCAGGATTGTTGATTTTCTGTTGCTCACTTACATCCCTTTATTGTTTTAGGGTGCCTGGTAGGAGGGCAGGAAGGGCTCTTAGGACTCTGGGTGGTCTCAAACTGCAGCTTCCAAGCCGTGGGCAGGTGGGCTTTGACCACAGCTGGTAATTGGCAGGGCGTTTATTAACGCAGATTGAGCTGAGCTGAACCAGCTGTGCTGTTGGTGAGGAAGGGGTTTGCTGCGGCCCTGGCTTTGCAGAAACACCGCTTGGGGCTTGCTTTTGATTGCCAGGACCCTGTTGCAGCTGTGAGACCACTGGGGTGGTCCCCAGGTGTGTCTGCTCAGGTAGTGATGAGGTGGGAACTGCCCAACCCACCAGCATAAAGTGTTTTAGTGGTGGCAGCGACGGTGCCTCTTGGGGAAGGACTGCGGGGCGAAGTGCAGCAGAGGGGCCTTCAGAAGCCAGCAGAAAGCATCTCGTAATTAATTAATCATCCTGCATGGCAAGGTAAGTGTCAGCTCTGTTAGTGCAATGTGGTGCGTGCAGCGTTTGTGCCAGGAACGAGCCGTGTGGCTCCTCTGCCTCCTGCAGGATGGATTTACGTGGGAATGTGTCTTTTAATATGTGGGGTCTCCTTTGGTGGACCTGCGTGATGAGCTCTTGGTGCTGCTCTGCCGCTAAACTGGGCTTTGATTTGGCTCTGAGCTGCTTCCTTGGGGAGATGCTTCTCTGGAAGCCTTTCGAGGAAGGGTGGGAGTTTGAAAGGCTCCTCTCCGCAAATCCCCCAGAATAAACCTGTTGGTGTAGCCTTTGGGGAGCTCTTGCATCAACTCGCTCTGCTCTGGTTTTGTTGGGCTGCTCTTTCCTGGTGCTTTGGACAAATGTGCCCCTTGTTTATCAGTGCTGGAGCCTCCCACACTTGAGTGGTTTGATTTTAAAGCAGAAGCAGTTTTAAGTGTGTGTGTTTGAGTTCCACGCAGCACAAAATGCTTCTGAAACGCAGCCAGGGTTATGATTATAAACCTAAAAGAGGCTTAGAACCTGACAGTTTTTAAGTTTAATTTTGCCTTGGTGATCTGTTATCACACCTGAAAATAAGTAAATTAAGAATAGAGTCAAGGAGGCAACTGCAGTGACTTTAAAAAGTGATGACTTGAGAGTACAGTCAGGGTGAATTATGATTATTCCAGAAAACAAGTTTTAGAAATATACCATCACGTCCTGGCCTGCATTAATTATCTATTACCTTTGGTGTTTGCTGATGGTGTGCTGTTTTCCCAGCGGCAGCACTTTCACTTTCTGTTGTGTAGAAATGGGTTTGCTTTTAATCACTTTTGATTTCAGTGCCATTAACAAGGGTGCAGAGAACTGTCTTTCTCTTCGGAGCAATTGTTACAGGCTGAGTGTCAATGAAAAGGAGAATTTCTGTCATCCTTCCCCCCTCTACAACCCAGGGGGGAAAAAACCCAGCCCTGAAACAGAAAAGAATAAAGCAGAAGGGTTGGTTTTCTAAGGCTGATGAGGGTTTGTGGCTTGCCCTTCAGCTTTGCAGGTACCAGGGGGCTTCTGGAATTGCCTTCACCCCAACACTGAAACGCTGAACCTCTGGGTCCAGGTGATTTTGGGACCCCTGAGCCCCCTAAAACCAGCGGGACAGGGCAGAGCCCTGGGCTGACTCAGTGTTTTACAATTTATTTGCCTACACAGAGGTTGTGGAGGGAGGATGGTGTTTTTGGGAGGGTGTTGTCTGACATATCCAGAGTCTATAGAAACACGTCTGGCTTGTGAAAGATGTAGGAAGAGTGGAATGGACAAATCCCGAGACGCCTGGGGAGTGAGTTATTGTAAAGCTTGTAGGATTCAGACTGGATGTATATTGAGTTAAAACTGTGGAGCTACAGTGAATCCCTTCAAAAGAGAAAGGCTATGTGAGGATTCTTGTTTACTTTCAAATCAGAGTGGTAGAATGGCTAAAAGGACTAATGAGATACTCGCTTTCCTGAAAAAGCCTTTAAAAATTCAAAGGGAAAGCAAGATGAAAATGTTGTATTTAAATACATTTCCATCACACAGATTTGAATAGTTGCTTTAGAGAGACAGTCCCTTGGGCTTTGAATCATCATATTGTGTGTAACAGTAGGGGAAGAAACATTTTAAATTTCCTTTCATGAAAAGAGTTTTTACTTAAAGAATTCCTTAAGAATTTAGTGGGTTAATTCTTCCCTAAAGTGCCCAAAGCAAATCTTGACACAGGTTTGTGCCCATCAAATCTTTTTCTTGAGTTGGAAGGATATAATTTTAAAGGTCATGGTGATTTTTTCAGTGTTAATTTTGTTGTGAGCCTGAAGAATTAATTCTATTTATGAGCTTGGCTTGACTGTGTTAACGTTTGCAACAACATCGATAGTCAATAAAAGAAGATTCAGTTTCAGATAAACTTGGGTCAGATCCTAAACCACAGGCCCACAGACTGGACCTGAAGTTTCCAGCACAAATAGATCCACATTTGATAGTTGCATCACAGGTTTTGAGATAGGTTAAGCAACTTGATGGCTGACACTTTCAAGTAATTTTTAAAAAAAATTATTATTTGAAACCCAGCCGGGGAAAGCAGAAGTGGCATTTGGGCTCCACGTGCCTGGCTCAGCTGTGAATCAGCAAATGACGTTAATAAGCATTTGTGGACTAAATATATTTTTAAGCTGTCTGGCTGCTGCTCTTGGTGAGATTTCTGAGATTAATGGCCCTTCAGTGTTACTCACGTTTGCTTTTCCTCCAGCATGAACCTGACCTGTGCTAGCACTGTTATTTTTTTTAAAATTGCTGTGCAAGAAGGTGCAAGAGCAGTTACTGGGTTTTTAAATTGCTGGTGAGGCATGGATCTGCTAACTGGAGCAGCATTTACAGCTAAAGGTAGCAGTGGTTCTTCCCAGCATTTCAGGTTCCTTGGCACAGGGAGGAGGAGCATGTTGGTGTTTTAGTTACTGGGTTTTTTTGGTTTTTTTTCCCCCTGTAACCCTTTGGTTTTGGGTGCTGGTCTTAAGGCTTGGCTCAGGGTCCCAATCAAGGAGATGTGCTTTTATTTGTGGAGTTGTGCACCCAAGTTTGCATGTTCTGATGCTGATGCAAAACACAGCTCCTGCTGCTGGGAAAGACAACTGTGCCCTTCCTGACCCGAAGGGGAAAGGACTCTTTCTGCTGATGGGGAGGTGAGCGGGTTAGAGGCAGCTTTAATGTGAGTGTGTGGGGTTTGGGGGGTGTGGGAGCTGCTGAAGCCCATGGGGGGAGGTCCCTCAACCTTCCCTGCTCCATCCCATGTGCTCTGGAGAGCCCTGGCTCTGTGCTGGCTGCTGCCTGGAGGGGACAGCAAGGCAGAGAAACTAAGCCAGGAAAAAACCTAAAGAAACTTGAGTATACTTGGGGGGGGGGGGGGGGGGGG
>JAWWEU010000037.1:11954546-11982318 GCA_035583155.1 Acropternis orthonyx | reverse complement strand
CCCCCCCCCCCCCCCCCCCCCCCCCCCCCCCCCCCCCCCCCCCGGTGCGGGCGGGTGGGGGGGAGCACATGGGCGTGCCCTAAAGTGCAGCCCAGCTGCTTTAAAAGCATCTTTAAAATCAGTGTTTGGAGGTAAAGATGAGACTGAGCCTGAAGGAATCTCTTAGAAAGACAGGGCACTGCTTGGAATAACGAAGCAAACCACATAACCTGCTTGGCAGGGAGTGGCTGCAGGTTCCTTCTGGACCCCCTCAGCTCTCCTGGCAAAAATCAGCCTCAGGGGGAGGAGAGCAGGTGGCTGGAATTGGAGTGCAAAAGGGCTGCCTGGGGTTGTGCGGGCAGGGAGCTGGCTCTGCCCTCCCCTTGGGTGTGCCATGCCTTCCCTGTGGCAGCCAGAGGAGCTCCCTGCTCCTCCTCCTTCCAGGTGTGGAAGGATTTTGGGGGGAGAGGTACAAAGGCAGCCCCAGCTCTGCTCCCAGCCCGGCCGTGGGATCCTGCCCAGTCTCCGGGGGCTGGTGGGAAGAATGCCATGGTGTGCCAGGATGGTGACTTGTCTCCAACACCCAAATTAGATGGGAGATGCTTTAAGGGGAAGTGTTGTATGGAGGGTGCACGTGAGGGTGGTCAGTGCAATGCGCCTGTGTGTTTTCTCCTCTCTCTCTCTTTATTCCTTCTTCATTTCCATGAGTTAGAGATGACGATGACTCATGGCTTGGAAGGCACTTTAAATCCCTGAGGTGCTCATTGCCGCCTACTATCACGTATTGAATTTCTGACATACCGGAGGGATGTCTGCACAGAAACTCTGATGTGCAATTAGGAATTGTTGGAGCTTTGTGTTGTTTGCATAGGAGCTGTTAGCATGGAGGAACTGGGAAGAGAATGCAGCTTTATCCCTGCTCCTGATTTCCCATGGGCATGGCTGTTAAGCAACTGTGTTTTGTCTTTCTCTAGGATGTTGACACATGTGGACCAACAGTGACATCCTTTTTCAGCAATGCTGTCTTTACTCCCTCCTGCACTCAGAAGCATCTAGAGAGATTTTTTTGCAGAAGGTAGGTGCTGACATTTCAGCTGGGTGGCTGTTCTTTTGCTTCTGGATTAGAGGAAAAAAACCAAAAACATTTAGATGTTGCTGGGGAGAATGGTAATTAATCTGAGGGATGCTAACTGGCTGCTGGTGAGAGGGGATTAACCTTAGCTTGGGTTCCACTTTGAAGAGATGCTTGGGGAAAACGGGATAAAATGGAGTCTGGAAGGAATGGCTGCACGAGCTCTTGGAGAAGGGCTTGGCACTCACATGGTTGGCTTACGTTGCATAGATGTGTGCATTGGTAACAAACCTCTTTTTGATGAAAACCCGCTGCCCTTTTCTTAGTCAGCATCTTTGTTTAGTTAAAATCTTTCAAAGAAATTAATTAAAAGGCAGAATGGCTGCACAGGATGTGCAATTAACATAATTTTTAATGGGTATTTCAATCTTGTGTGAGGTGGTTTTTTTTCCCCCCAAAAAACGTTCTTAACTGTGTTGATTTTATTTGTATCGAAATAAGCAGTTGTGCAGCCTCTGGTGCTACCATCAAATTGTTATTTCTACCTTTTTTTTTTTTGCTCTCTGAACTTCATTTTACATTGCCAAGAGGTTTGAAATGCAGCACTTCCCAAAAGAGAGTGTAGAAGGGGAAGCAGTTACCCCGTGGTGGTTTTTAACAAGTAAATGTGAAGAGATTGTGTTTTTTACGAATATATGTACCTGATGCTGTAACTTCTGCCTGGAGGTTCACTGTGTGTCTCCTGTTCCCACCAAAGCTCCTCTATGCGAGTTACAGAAATGTACATCACAGTGTAAAATCTCCCTTCCAAATCAGTGGCTGAACAGGAGGCTTTTGAAAGATGGGGTGTCAGCCTTTAGACTGACTGCATGGGTTTGCATCTTCTGATTTTTCCTCCAGTACATTCATCAGCACTAAGGTTCTGTTGCCCTCATGAGAAAGGGTGTTCCCAACTCCACCAGATGTCTCTCTGGGGCGATACTGTGGCATTTCTGCTCCTGGTTGCTGAAACTCAGAAATGGATGGGTTTTGCTTCAGGAGCAACGAATTGCTGGGAAGAAGAGAAAGAATAAATGAGTTTGGATCTGAGGCTGTTCACTTACCAGACTGAAATGTGCTTTGAGTTGCTGTGGATTTGTGTCTCAGGGACTCGGCAGTTCCACTGAGACCACAGTGACACCACCCCTCTATTAACAGGAAATATCTTTGTTGAAAACTAAGGGTGATTTGAACACCTTAATTATGTCCTGTGGGGAAATAGTCTCCCACTGCCATTCCCCATGTTGATTCCCTTCCTGGAGCCGCTCTCTTCAGGCCTGGCAGAGCCGGGCTGTTCCCAGTGCTCAGGAATACCTGATTTCCGTGGGACAGAGCCTGGCAGCTCCTGCGTGCCCTCTCTGAAGGAGCTGTGCACCGTCTCCCTGGGAGCCAAGGCTGCTGCCAGCAGCTTGAACACAGGAGTTTTTGCTCATAGGGGCATTAATTGCCATGTGAATTTGCGCTCCTGTGCTGAGGAGGAACATCTGTATCCCAGGAGCTTTCCCTCCTCGTGTTAGGTCACGAAATCCCCCGCAGGCTGTTGTGGAGGGGAGTGTGTTCCGGGGAATCAGCAAAGGAGAAATGCAATCCTTGGGCAGTGCTCAGGGTTTGCTTTGCCTTGGGGTTGTGGCTCCGCTCGTTTCCCTTGCCTGGAGGATTTAGCAGGGCTGATGAGGTGCCCAAGTGGTCATTAATTTCCTGGGCAGGTGAGGGGGAACTGCCTTTGGAATGATGTTCATGGCAAAATGAAGCTGGGCTGTTTGCGGCGCTGGGAACGCTGTGGGTTGCCAGGTGGGGGATGTAGGGAGAAAAATGGGGTTCAGACCTTGTCAGGGAATGCAGTGCTCAGGAACACAGGCAGCTGGACAGCAGTGTCCAGGAAAGTGCTGGAGGCTCTGGGTAATTTTCCCCTCTGTTCTGCCGGCAGCCCTTTGTTTTTCCAAGCCCAGAGGCTTTGAATCCAAACTGCTGGACAGAGGGGGAAGTGTTGGGACAAGGCTCCTCTGCAAGTGATACCTGGGAGTATTGTGTGTGGAATAGCTTCAGAATGTAGGCAAGTGTCCTCAATCCCTGGGACGTGTGTGTATGTAAGCCCTGAGTGCTGGGGCTGAATTTTATTTTTTCTGCATCCTCTGCTTACCAGGGAGTTACCATGACGTGAGAATTGAACCCTTTGTAAAGGATGAGTTCACAAAACACAACCTAACACAGAAAAATCTGTCCTCGTGTTGGATCCTTCATCAGCTGTATTGCAAAGCTCCCTGTGAGGAGTTAGGTGGAGGTGATCACACTCCAGAGAGCTGGGTGATGGCTGGCAAGGAGAAGAGCCCTGTCTGGCAGCATAACCCAGCAGCACAATTGTGACATCCCCTGCCTCAGTGTGTAACGGTTGTGGGTTAGGGTGGCACTTGTTACTGTGCCAGGCTGGGGGAAGGGGGAACCACCACTAGGGAAGGGAGGGGGGAATGGGATCTTGTAAAGGTGGGAGACAGTTACAGGTAAACTGAGTTTGACCCGATGGACTAGGACATAAATATTTGGGAAGGTGCAGAAGGATCCCTTTTCCAAAGCAAGGATCTGTGTAGTCCCCTGTATAGTCTGGCACAGTGAAATTTCTCATGGAAATGTGGGTGAATTTTTCTTTTGGTGGTTTTCCTCCTTTTCCAGCAGGAACAGCAGCCACGAGGAGCTGTTGGGACATGTATTTAACTGGGAGGAAAGAGCTGTGACGCTGGTGTGGTTGTAACCACAGACTAACTGACAGTTTCCTGCTGCAAGAAACTTTCTATAGTTCTGAACCTCCTTCATTTGTGTTTGTTTTTCTGTGCTGTTTAAATATCTGAGGAAGATTCCACTGCTTTGAGGCTTCTGTTTTTTGACAAAGTCTTTGTTGTAGTAATTTTGGGGGATGGTGGCACGAAGAGAGTTCATCACTGCACTAATACAAAACCAGGTGAAGTCCAGAAGGTTTCCTGTATTTTGGAGTCTGGTTTTATGTAGAAGTCAAGAAGTGAGCCTGTGTTAAATGTGTGTCAGACTGGTTTTGCAGTTACATTTGCATGTACAGAGCTGTGGTTATTTCTGGGCAGAAAGGATGCAATCACGTGAACCTACTTGTGTGGCTGAGGCTCTTCATCCAATATTTTCATGGCATTATTGCTGGCTTCTAACTCTCCTGCCTCCTTCCCATCCTTCTGCCCTGTGATGTGTTAAATATCACAGCTGCAAAAACGAGGGCACGTTTTTTCCCTGCCGTTCCCATTTCCAGCTGGAAAACTTGGACAGATCCTTCCCTTGTGTCTTGTGGTACTGTAAATAAAGGCTTGGGAGGTCACACGTTTTCCATCTCAAGTTATTTTGATTCCAGTGCTGGAATGGGAGGGGAGAAGGGAGGAGAGGAATAAAAATAAAAACAAAAACAAAACCTCCAACTGTTGTGGCTCGTTGTGGGAAAAAGAGCTCATCAATGCAAAGGGAAAGCAAAGGGAAAGAAAGGCCTTTGCAGGGAGGACTTTCAGTCTTTGACTGAAGCTGAGACTTGGATAATTAGGGTCAAGGATTTCCAAAGAATCTTCCATTAAGCTCTGGAATAAAAGTTATCTCCAAAGGAAGGCCCTGAGCAGGAGGCCCCTGTGATCTGCTGTTGCTGTCTGGCTTTAAGGGCGTGTTGGTGTGACTCTGGAGGGAACTGGCGAGTCCTTTCACCCGTGTTCTCTCAGTGGGGTTGCTCCGAGGCTGGAGTGTCACTGGAGTGGGCTTTTGAAGGTGGAGCTGAGAACTGTGGTTGCAGGGCTGGCTGCTGAGATGCAGTTTGTGGTTGGGTGCTCACAGTGGGGGCAAAACACGTGCATGCCATTTATCCTGGGTGAACGTGTGGCTCAGCCTTCTGGAAATGACCCCAGAATCGTGGCTGCTGCTGCTGCTCACAGCTGGTGTGTCCTGCATCTGTAGGCTTGGTCCCCTCAGCTGGTGCTGGTTGAGGCTTTGCAGACTCACAGAGAGCACTGTTCAGGCTCAACTTTATATGTTTTATTTTTCCTTTTGGTATTTGTGTAATCGTGTTGTGGGTTTGCTAAGAAAGGAGCTCAGGACAAGGTCCACTGGGCTTTACTGCTGAGTGTGAAGGATATTGGCTTGCAGTGGAGGAACTAACACGTGCTGCCAGCTGTGCCCCTTGCTTTGCTGAGTTCTGAGGAGACCTTTTTTTGTTAGTTTTTTTTTTTAAAAATCAAAACAGGATACAAAAAGTAAATATAATTTGTCACCGCAGGACTAGTGTTGTACCTTGACAGGAGTATTTCTTTTTCCAATAAACTGTTACATTTATAAATGTACAGCAGGAGCAAGAGAGAAACATTCCACATCTAGATGTTAATCTCTGCACAAGGTAGTCTTTTGATTCAATAACTTTTCTCCCTTCATCTTCTTTTGCATATTTTTTTTTTTCTTTAATGGGCACAGGACATATGGACATAAAAAATAATGGCCCAATTTCACCCCTGCTGTAGCTCATTGACGTCACAAAAGCTACAGCAGGGATGACTTGGCCCAGATTCTTTAAAAAGAAGACCTGATGAACAACCCCTCATGGAAAAGCTCCGTGGAGAAGGTTGTCCTGAGCACAGCATAGAGCAGATGTGATGTGACTCACTGCAACATGCAGTAACATTCCCATTGGTGCTGTTCCAGGGAAACAGAGGTGGGACCCTTCCTGGAGGGGACAGAAGGGCTGCAGACCGTGCATTAATAGTGGGATGGGCTGATGGATGAGGTGAGAGGGCACTTAAGGCAGAGGCAGGTCTGGGTGGAGACCTCACTTGCTTGGAAGTTGTCAGAGATGTCTCTGCCTGAGGACTGGCCTTGCACGTGGGAGCCAAAAGCTGGGAACCGTGGGAGGAAGGATCCATGGGAAGACTTGCTTTGAGTAGGTTTTTAGTAAAAACCCCTTTGTTTTGGGTCTGTTTTGTTGCGTTTTTGTGCTTCTCCCTCGCTGCTGCCCAGAGGTGTTGTGTGCCATCCAGGTGGTGTCCCCCAAGGATGAGCCATCTGAACACGGCAGCTCTCCCTTCCCTGGCATACAGGGGCACTCCAAGGTTCAGTGTCCTGAGGTAGGTCTGAGCTGCAGCTGCCTTTGCAGGGCGTGTTTCCCTCCTTCTAACTGTGCATAGAAATAGAAATCACAAGTAATGGAGGCAAAAGAAGGCAATGCAGATCGTGGCAAAAATAGCGGATTTGACCTTGACTTCGGTGCTCAGTCTGAATTCAGCTGAAAAACGCACTTTGAGCCCTGAAAACAGAGACAAATGTGAGAGGTTCTCAAGAGCCGTTGACTACTTTCCATTTACTAAAATAGTAGTAGCGATTCGTGGACGGTGACTCTGAAAACCTTTACACCAACACACAAAGGGAGTGTTATTTATAACTGCAGGAAGAAACACCCTTTACAGAGCCGTGAAAGCCCCAAAGCTGTATGTGAGGTGTGTGTGAGTGCTTGATCCCTGTTGGTACAGCCAGTATTCATTGCCCAGGGTAGCTTTAATTTAACTGAGTTCTTGGTGGTGATAACTGTATCTGGCCAAGACAGGTTCTCCGGCAGCGAGTCCAAGAAATCAGATAGTTCTTTTTCTGATGCCAGACTCTTCTGGTCCACTGAATATAACTGCAAGAACACATAGTTCTTAGGAAGGAAAATGCTTACTGTGTTTTTGGTGACAGCTGAAGCTGACTTGGGGGAGGGCAGGATGGAGCCAATACCACTCCTGTCTGCTGCTTGAGAGAGTGTTCGTTTTAGGGGACTTTAAGTTGGAAAGTTTTTTGCAGTAGAAAGCCAGAATAGTGTCAAAGTGACATTGCCTAGTATAAATAGTGAAGGGAGAATTAAATCTGTAAAATACATTCAGTCGTTTGATTAGTCATCCAAAACTCTGCTGGTAAGACAGGGAAAGAAATCTGGGCTTAACCTGATAAATGTCCTTCTAAGGGTGGGAAAAGTCAGAAAACCCAAGAATTCATGATCTCCAGAGACACCATGCAGCAGCTGGCAGACTGCTAAGGAAGAGTGTTAATCCTGGAGGAAATGGGGAGAAAACTGCAGCCTTGAGGGCTTTTGGAGCAAAAGGTATTTGATGTAATGCAGATCAGGGTGATTTAGCTTCTTTTATTGCATGGAATACACCCTTGTCTGATGAAACTGCCTTGCTTTGAGGTTCCTTTCCTTGGGTTGTTTTCCTGCATCCCTCTCAAGCCTCGCAGTGTCAGAGGACCCATTTAGGGGCTGACCCTGCTTTCGTTGAGACCAAAAGCAGAAAACTTTGTAGGCGTGAAAAGAACTTACCCCAGAAGTGCAGGTGAACCCCCACCAGAGTGATGGGCAGCATGGCTTGGATATTTGTGCCACATCCAATACAAGCTTGATGACTGGAGTTGGAGAGAGGATTCCACCTGACCAGAGAGCCTATGAAGGTTTAAAATTGCATGTCTTTGACTGACCCGTAGCAGTTAATTTTCCAGAGCCAAGGCTACATTGTTATGGGTCTTAGCAGAGTTACAGGAATTATTAATTTCTGGGTTATCCAGAGATCTTTCTTAATATTCAGAAGTGTGTCTTCTGGTTGAAAACACAGGAGGGTGAAAAACTATAAGCAGGCAGCAGCTCAGGGTTGTTGGATGCACTTAGAGAGCACACACATCCCTGGAAAGCCAGCCCAGCTCCCTTTGCACAGGCTGAGCAAGCAGCACTTGGGCAGTGCCGGGGAATGATGTGCCACGGCCAAGTTTTGGGCTGTGTCCTCTGGAACAGCAGCACGTGGGTGTCACGGGGCACAGTCCCAGGGCTGGGGAGGTTATCAGGGAGATAACCCAGGCTCAGAGGGTGCCTGGGACCACTGCTGAAGCATCCCAGCTTTCCAGCCTCAAGGGGAAGCTCCGGTAAATCCCAGTTCTCACTGGGGCAGCGTGTTCTGCAGTGCAGGTGTGTGTTAATCCCTGGGCTTTGGCTGTGAGCAGAGAGCAGGATTCACCAGCAGATGTATTGACAGACTCTTGTGGATCCGTTTTGTTTATGAAGAATTATGGATTGAAATCAATATGCAGATCAGGAATGCTCTGAGTATCTAAAGAAAATCCTTCCACTGTGTGTTTCTCCATCATCTCAGCAGTTTATTTAAAAAAAAAATAAGAGGGGATGCAAATACCATCTGTATTTATTCAGATTAAAAAGGAATGTGGGGATGGAGCCCTAGAGAAAAAAGGAACTGTTCAGTGCTGAAGGAGAACTTTCAATTTACTTGATGGGAACTTTTAATCTGTTCTGGATGATTTAAGTGGTAAGCTCCAGAGCAACAGACTCACTTCAGCTCATCACCTGCTGAGTGCTTGGGTTCCACTGGGTGCTCTCAAGTCCTGGAGAGGCCTGCAAGGTTGAGCAGTGCCTTCAGAGCTCAGAGAGTAGCAGGGAATGAGGAAAGGGGGAACTTTGTACCTGCACTAGTGTTTATAAAAGAACTAAGGGAATAACCTTGGAATTAACTTGAGCTTGATCAATGGCTCTAGTTTGTCCACTAATTCTTCTGTATGTAGCTAGAATGCAAGCTACCAGTCGTTCTTTTAGTTTCTTACTATTTTGATGGATTATGTTTCTAGGTAACTGTTGAAGGTTATTTCTGGGAAATGCTGCCAGAATGTTTATTACCATGTGACTAGACCCAGGTAGAGGCCCTTTAGAAAATGTGGCTGTGCTGTGCACCCTCAGTGAGGGACAGAGACTCTGCTGGGGGGTGTGAGTCCTCCCAGTTCCCTGCCCACACTGGGCATGGAAATAACTCTGTCAATAGTGGAAATGTCACAGCAGGAATGACTAGCTGGATGTGCCCAATTCCATTTATCTAAATGAGCTGTGATCCTGGATTTAACGTGCTGTTTCATAGCTAAGATAAGAGTCACATGAATTAGATTATTGTTGGGGAAAAAAAAATAGAGGGGGTGCTGATACAAATACTTGTGTGGGAAGTTTAGAGAGCATTAGCAGGTCGGTTTACATTTATGAACAGCAGTGGTCAAAGCAGGATCCTGCAGGAGATGCTTTCCACATGATAGGAACTCCAGTCATTAAAAAAGCATGAATTGGATTAAGAAGTGTAGGGTTATTTTAATTTGCCTTTGAGTCTTCAGATGTCAGTGCAAGCTTTAATCAGCAGCTGTGCCAGTGAGGAACCACCATGTGAGATGGAAACAGAGGCTGTGGACAGAGGTGGCCCTGCCTGAGTGATCCAGGGGCTCCCCAGCACCCCGGGAGGTTCCTGCCTCACAGGTACTCATGTCCTGAGCACCCTTATCCCTTTTGTGGCCATGTCAGCAGCAGCCAGGGGGTGTCCCTGTGGTTTGTGGAGCTGAGGACAAGTTCAGCATGCATGGTGGAGGTGGGTGCCCAAGAGCATCCTCCCGTTGTGGGAGACTCCTGGATAAGAAGGTGCAGCACCTGAGCAGAGACAGTACAAGTCTTGCAGTGCCGGCAGCTGACTGTCTTGGGGGCAGTTGTCTGATGCCATTCTTTCAGGTGGATTTTAAAATACTATTTCTTCTGCCTTCTGGAAGTTTCTTCTATGTATGAAACAGACTCCTTGAGCTCTTTGCCTTTTGTTCCCCATCATGCTTTTGGTCTGTTGTCCCCCACCTTGCTTTGGGGACCCTGCTGTGTTCCCTGAGGCACAGCAATGGCAAATATTACCAACTCAAATCCGTGTTTCCGTGTGTACTTAATATGCAAAACATGGTGTGTGTGGTGTCAGAGGCAGTGATGAGCAGTTCTCTCCCTCCCTGTGTTCTGAGCTGCTCAGTTCTGGCCTGCTACCAGGGATTTTGTCCTGAGGAGCCAGAAGCAGCAGGGCAGGGAGGGTGTCCCTCCTCGAGGTCGTGCTGGGCATGGCACTGCTGAGCCTCGGATGACCTGGAGGGAAGGGACTGTCCCAGCACTGGGACTTGCCTTGGGGGATTTCTTAATGCTCATGTCTGGGCAGATGGCTGATTTCTGCAGGTCATGGTCAGGGACAAAGGCGTATTCCCTGGACAGGATGGCAGGAAGTTCAGGAGGTGGGATGGCAGGAAGCAGTTTCGTGATCCGTGGTGGTGGAAAAGCTGCCCTTGCTTTTAAATCTGCTCTGCCTCTGCTTTGGTGATGTTTGTGGGATGTTCAGGCAGTACCTGCCATTTCTCTAGACAGCTGTGCTCACTCCTGTTGTTATCCCAGTGGCTGTTCACTGGTGATAAAGCACAAGCTGCTGAGGACCAGCATCCTGATACTTGGGAACTGGGTGACTCTTGTGTTTGGGTTTATCTCTTGTAGTAGACAGTCGAGGCAGCTTAGGTCTTTCTTGAGGACCCAAAATGTACTTCTGTTGACTCCTTAGGCTTTGTGAAATCATGATGGAAGAAAGTAGCAAAACCATTGGGAGAGCTTCCCCTCCCCACGTCTTAGTGCTGACTAAGAGCTGCCTCTTATGAATTGAAAGAGCTCCCTGTGCCATTCCCTTTCTTTTAAACATAAGCTGGTCTGTATTGTGAGTAAATACGTTAACTTACTAACACAGTTGCCAAACCTCCTGTTGCTGGTAGCTGGAGATAGTTCACCCAGCAGAGACATGGTGATGTGCTGGTGTTGCAGCAACCATCTGATGCTGCAGAAAAGCAGGACTGGCATAACTTACCTCACACTAACCCTCATTTCTTTCCTAATTCTCCCTGCCATGGCAGTTGAAGGGACAGTGTCAGTTCTCCATCTCCTTTCACACATCCTGACTGTTCCACCTGCTGGCTTTCCTTGCCTGTGGAATCTGCCTGTTTCCTTTGTCGCCTCCTGGCACAGAAGTGGAGTTTGGGGCACTGCAGGCTGCCCACTGGGTTTGCTGAGGTGTCACCTGAGCTGATCCCAACTCAGCCCTGAGCTCTGGGGTGCTGCTCCCTGATGGAAAGGCCGACAAGAAGCCCTGGCCAGGGGCTGAGCTCTGTCAAGCTGCACTTTCAGAGGTTAAGCTGCTTGCAGAGCTCTCATAAATAAACCCTTCTGTATTAATACATAAGTGCTTGCAATAGTTGCATTATTAGAGTTCATGGAAGCTTTTGGAAAGAGTAATGTCCTGGCTGAGCTGTTTGTGCAGTCTCTGCTGGCTCTCAGAGATCGGTGTCATTAATTGAATTTCGGCTTTCCCACTCAAGTGGGGTGAGTGCTCTTTGCTCGAGCATGCAGGTGATCCACTTGAAAGCACATGTGAAGAGGGAAAACCTTCAGAGCTCCTTGCATGGCTTCTGTGGCCATCAGGTTATGGGGAAGAGTGGGCAGCCTTTCCATGAAACTGCTTCCTTTGGAGCTTTGGGAGTGTGAGGGTTTCCCACTGAAGCCCATGCTGTGGTTTTTGGTTGGCTGTAAAGACCTGGCTGCTTGTTGTGCTGCTGACTCATTCTTCCTGCACAATTTCTCTTAAAAACCCCAAAAGCTGTCTGTATGTTAGAAGTAGCCAGATTCTTCTTTCTACAGGGAATGACACTTGCTGGAAGTTGATCTTGCCTAATCCAAAGCATAGCAAATGTAATTATTAAGTTCTGTTTCATTTCCATACTCATTTGATGGGGAGACAATAGCCTGTTCTTCGAAACTGGGCTTTGTCTTTTGAAAAGACTCTTACCAATGTCACATAAACACCATATTGCAGCCCACCCTTATTAGCCGTTGATTAGAGGGTCCTTTGTGAAGTGTTGTCTGTTTCTGACATAAATTAATTAACATGGGACCAGCAGAATTCCAATGGAAACAAAATGGGACCAAACCAGATAAATGTGTGTTCTGGGCTATGAAAGTGATCACAAAACTCATTTCTTAATGGGACCCACTAGAAGAACAAACAAATCTACAGAGACGTGGTTTAAAGCCCTCAGCTAGAAATGTGTGTTTGTGGATATAATTAAACTTTAGTTAATAACATATTGTCCTCAGTCTTGGCAAAGAACTGTAGTTGGGCTGTGGCTACACGTCCAGAGTGTTTTTACCAGATGAACTTCTCCGTGATCTGGAGCTTTCCGAGCACTGGCAGCTCTGGGGTGGCTGCTCTGCCTCTCGGCTCGTTCCTCACACAGCTCCGGGAGCACGTGAACCCTTTCCTACAGCAGTGGGTGATTCCTCCTGTCCCTGAGCTGCTCCAGAGGGGCCACTGGGGCAGCTGGAGAGGGTGTTCACCAGGAGGAAGGGTTGAGGTGTGTGAGGGTGATGCTTCGTGATTCACTTTTTGCACTGCGGATCGCGATCCGTAAGTAACCCTCTCCCGCCGATCCCTTAAATGATTTATTATCTCTCACAGCTTTTCTTCACCCTGCAAAAAACCAAGGGGATGAGCAGTGTGTTTGAAAGCTCTGGGCTGTGCATTACATGATTAAGTTGTAATTTTGAAGTGACGCATTTGGGCATGTAATTCTGAAGACCATCTTTACTTTCAGGGATCATAAATATTGGTTCCAGCTGTAATGAAGTGCTGTACTACTTACTATGTTCCTATCATTGTGCGTGTGTGTGTGTCTTTTGTTGAAATTATTAAATCACAGTGGCAATGGCCATAATAACGTGGTTGTTTTATGTCTTGGAAGAGGGGAAAATAATTTTATTTAGTTGGAATAATGTAATTGTAACACGCCTCTGGGTTTGAGTTGAAGGGGGGAGGTGGTGCAGGTGGCTGGCAAGGCAGTGCTGTTCTCTCTCGGTGATTTTCTGCAGCAAATTCCACAGCCCTGGAGTGGCAGCATATTTGTTTTTAGTGGAACAACTTGTGAGCAAAATGCTGGGATGTTTATGATGACAAGGAAAGCACTGGAGAAACAGAGATAAAATCCCACTCGTTAAGGGCAGCAGCACGGGGAGCTGGCTCAGTCAGGTGCATCTCAGGGGAGGAGGTGCAGGACACTGGGGTTCTTTGCCCAGGCCATGTGTAGGGCAGGCAGGGTCTGCCTGGGTGGTTTTGGGAGGCAGAGTGCCAGAGAAGGACTCAGAGATCCTCTGATGCAAAGTGCTTTGCAGATAAAGTCTTTATTTCCCCTTTTGAAGGGAAAAGATGTGTGATGGTTTCTTGAATCGGGATGACCGCACCGATTCAGATCTAATTTGATAAATGAAGTATAAAGGCCCAGTGAATGACCTTCTGTAAAATACAAGTGCCTGAACCATTTGTGCTTTAAATCTTGCTTCGCATCTTTGTATTTCCTGCTCATGCTGTTCATTAGTCTCCTGTGCCTTGCTGTTTTGGGGCTAATAATGGTGCATGCTGCAAAGAAAGCTCCTGTATAAATAACCTGCTTTTCTTGGCGTGAATACCTCGTGGATATGGGGCACAAACCCTTCTATTTTCCCTTCCTTTGCATTTCTAGCTGGGCCCTGACATGTCCAGGTATTCCTGAGGTATCCCCTCAAGTCCAGTTGATTGAGGCATCCCTTCCCCTGCCATGCCTGCAGCACAGACTGTGGTTTCTTTCCAAATGAATCATGAGGGTTTTACAAGCTGTAAAACTCCTCTGGAGAGCTTAAGGGTGTGACCAGCTTACAAGCGTGGGTGAATTTTTCTTTTCTTTTCTTTTCTGGTTCAGGGCTGAATATATCCTGTGAATATCTATCTGCTTGATGCTTTTGATTGCCAGCAGGATTTGCTTTTCCCCTTCAGGTGGGATGCAACACAATCCCAGGCTCTTGTGGCTGCCCACGAAGCCTTGCTGGGAACTGGGTATGGGGAGCGATAAAACTTTATTGATGTTGGTTCTTCCACTCAGCATAAACTTTTTACAGGCAGCAAGCTTGTGCATTTGGAGGATAAAATTGCCCATTTTTATGGCTGGACTTTGCTTAAGGAAAATGGGTCTCTTTGCCATCCACAGCAGCTCTTTGCCCAGCCCTGGGGGTTCTGCCCTGCTCCCTCTGGAGGCTGATCTGACCAGTCCAGCTTAGTCCAAGCCACTTCTCCCCAGATCCGGTTGCTCTCCTGGCATTGTCCTGGTGCAAGAGCCCTGCAGAGGGGACTGTGGGAGGGCAGAGCCTGTTCCCTTGGGCTCATCCCTGTGCCTGGGGGCTCTGCTGGCAGTGGGGTCACAGCTGGGAGGCTTTGCTTGCTGGCACTGCAGTGCTGAGCTCTGGGATGTGCCGTCCTGGGCTTGGAACAGCGTGGGCAGTCCCAGGGGGAGCTGGCACGTCCTCTCTTGTCTCTGGCATGTGTGCTGGGCTGGGAAAGTCTGGAAATCAGGGGTGTTTGCAAGTAGTTTGGAGCTCTGGCTTGGAGCACTCCTCACACAGTGTCACCCGTGGCTCCTCCTGGGTCCCTTTGCTCTGACTCAGCTGGAAAATGAGTTGGCTGCTCCAAAGAGATGGTTTCTCCAGACCAGGGCCCTGGCCAAGAAATCTGGAGCTGGCAGAGGACAAACCAAGCAGGTAGGAACTGTCAGGAGCTGTGGGAAATTAGAGGGCATATGCCAGGAGGGGGTGGTTCAGAAGGGGAGTACCTGGCACAGCATGGTGGCACCATACCCAGCTGCCCCGGCAGGATGCTTTTGCCAGGAACCTTTGGACTTACTCTTCTTGGTGTAAATAAAATCAAGTAAGTAAAATACTTGTTACTATAAATAAAACTGAATGAGAATGATTACCTTCAGTCTCTGGAGGTGCCTCACATGGTCAGCATTTGTTCCTTTCTCCCTCTGCAAGCAATTAATGGAGAAAGAGGGAACCTTCCATGTGCACAAGCATCAGCCAGGCAGCAATGAAGGCTCGTAATAACTTTCTCCTGTGATAAAAGAGATATTTTTATAGTCTGAATTTTTTATTTTACTTCCCTCCTGGTGGGAAGGAATTACTGGTGGTGATAGTTGGTAGACCAGCTCCTGTTGGGAAGCACTGAGTGGAGGAAGGATTTATTGAAGGAAATGTGTGGCAAATTCCTTTATAATGCACTCCTATTTCCCCCCCACCTCCCTTTTTAAAAGAGGTTGTTTATAACCAAGAGGCCATTAGCGCCCAGGAGGTAATTTTGTTGTAGCAGTACCTTATTGAATGAAAGCTTGGGAGTCTGTTTCTGGATGGAAGCCTTGGGAACAGCTCCTGCATAATACTGTACCTAAGCTTTTTTTCTTTTCTCCTTTTTTCCTACTTTAAATTGAGGTTGGTGCAGTTCCTTCCCATGTAGTTTAAAGAACAGCTTTGTGAAGAACATGTCAGCCTTTGAATTATGCTTTTCATTTTCCATAGCCAATTCCCATCCTCTCCTTTCTCCCCCAGGCTTTCTAGAAGGTTTCCTGACAAATCTTCGCCCTCACCCCCTGCAACCCAGGGACAAAAACCCAGGAGCTCCTTTGTGTGCTGCATGGCTGCTTTGCCTCAAACTCTGATGCTGTTAGAGAAATTCTGTGGTTTTTTCTTTTTTGTAAAGGATACCAAGACTAGGGGGTGGCAGAACGGAGCTCCAGAGACTCCTGCTCAGGTCACTGCCCCCAGCTCTGCCTGTACTCGGGAGCAGTCAGAACTCATCAGTGTGAAACCTTCCCTACCAAGGGAGTAAACAACATGGATTAACTGGTAAGGAATGCCGAGTGCTGTGCATCCCTCGTGTGAACTGGGGTTTGGTACTTCTGACCTCGTGCTAATCCTGTATTTAAACAACCTGCCAGATTTTCCCAGTGGCAGCAGTTCAGAGATAGGAGGGAGAAGTGTTATGGCAAACATTGAGGCTCTCTGCTGGAGCAGAGTACGTGTTCAGTTCAAAATAATCTTTCCTGTGATCAAACAAAGGGGAATGTGTTCCTAATCATCCCCCCTGTAAAATGTCCTGAGCTGTTGCTGCAGGGATGTCTAAGGCAAAGGCCTCTCTCAGTGATAAAAACAGTGAGGGAAGGTGGTGTATTTTCCACCTTCCCCCTTTCCCCCTCCCTCCAGTTAAAGCACATTTGGGCTGGAGTGCACCGAGCTACCCAGGTGCAGAGGATATTACAGATTTCCATATTGCAAGCCCTAATTTTAGCTCCACTCTGCAGGGTTCATGCCAATATTCACCCACTTGCATTTGCACTTTGGGTAGCGCTCATTACACAGCGTGAGCTTCGCACATGTGCCGCTCCTCCCGCGGCTCCGCTGGCAGGGAGTTTGTGTTCCCACAGGAAAATAGCGGGCTCTGCGTGGGGAAGGGGCTGGGGGGGGATGCTGCTGCTGTGCCGGGCTTGTTGCAGCCCGTGGGAGGCACTTGGGTGGGAGGAAGGGGGAGAGGGAGCTCTGAGATTCCCTTCTGCTCTTCAGTGAAGTGGAGAAATGGCTCAGCGTTGCGTGTTGTGCACTTTGGCTGTGAAAGGACTCCCAGTCCAATTTGTCAAGGCAGAGACTTGACGTGAGTCCAAATGTACTTGACAATAGTCTCTGTGCTGTCAAAACCCGCTCCTCCTCCTGTGATAAAAACAAAGCTCCAAGAAACACTCCTCTCCTTCCTTCCTGTGGCTCTTAAGAGGGACTCTGCAGCCCAGAGCTGCTCTGGGGAGGAAGTTTTTTTGTTGGATTCAAAGCACTGACCCATTTTCCATTAAAAAATTCGACAGAGTGGCGCATTCAAAGCGAGATAGCCACAGAGAATTTGGATTTATGCTTTCTTTAATTGGCCCACGTAAGATTTTATTTACTGATAGTGTCCAAAGGGAGCTGTGGAAACATTGAAGAAAGAGTGAATGTGTCCATTGTGGTAGGGTGCTTTTGATAAATGCATTATGGCATAGTTATAAAGGCAGGAAGAAGCCTTAATTACTGTTATGGAGCCATTAGAGTGTAAAGCAGCAATTTGAGCTCTTGTTGCAATTGTGTTTTATATTTCTTCACTGAAGACTTCAGCACCGAAAAAGTGCTTGTTTTAGGAGATAACTTAGGCCTTTTGTTTCCTTTGCCTTTTTTAAACGGTGCAGCAGTGACTGTGATAACCATGAGCTCTGTGGATTCACTTAAATAAAAAACCCCACAACCTTTTCATGGAGCATGTACTGGGAATTCATAGGGGAAAGCAAAGCCATATGACCTGCTGATTGTTTTCTCCTGTTACCCCTACCCATATGGCATAAGAAATTACTCAACTTGATTCTCCCATCATAAGCAAAAAGAAAAGAGGAAGAGAGGGTAAGATTGGTCTCCGGGAGTGTCATGTAAATCTTCCTCTGGGGCTGGGGAAGGAGGAAGGCTGGTCTTGGAAACTGGTCATTAATGAAAATTGTTTTGGGAGATCAGTCAGTGTTATGATGACCCAGAGATGGGGTCACCAAATTGTCTGTCCCTGGATGTTTTCCACATCAGCTGTTCCCCAGCACAGCAAGAGCCTGAGCTGCCTCGCTCAGGTCTCT
Source organism: Acropternis orthonyx (assembly GCA_035583155.1). Classification (NCBI taxonomy): domain Eukaryota; kingdom Metazoa; phylum Chordata; class Aves; order Passeriformes; family Rhinocryptidae; genus Acropternis; species Acropternis orthonyx. Next base: position 11,964,845 of record JAWWEU010000037.1, on the reverse strand, counting down.
CCTGACAGCCACCAAAAAGCAAATTATTTGGAGCTGACTGTTCTTCCACCAAAAATACGCTCCAAGAGTTTTGTTTCCAGGTGTTTGTTATCTTTTTATCTTCTAAGTTATTCAGAGGAAGGCTGTTTAATGCTCACTTACCTTTTTTAGTGCATTGTAAATGTTCTTTGACTCGGGTGGTGCATTATTTATAGCAGATGTTAATTTAGCAGTGTGAACTTTGTTACCCTTCAGCACGTAAGCATTTTAATTTCAAAACCAAAAGTGACAAAGGGAGTTGTAAATCAAAGGTTAACAGGCACAGCAGCACGAAGGCATTGTTTGCTTGGTTGTTGAACTGATACTGTGCTGCTTTCTTAAATAGAATATTTCTTTGGTGACAGGAAGGTTAAGTACAAGTTGTACTGCTGTGAGAAAGGAGGAATGAACATCACTTAGTGTTTTTTTCCAAAGCTGAGCGCTTAAAATAATCACAGGTGTAACAAGGGTAGCACTGATGCATTTTACAGCATCTCTGGGAGCAGCTGTGGCTGCCTCTGGTCTCTTCAGATGGGCAGCAGACTGGCTCTCCTTGGCTTCAGCTTGGGCTCTGCCTCTTCCTTGGAGAGGTTGCCCAGGGAAGCTGCATCTGCTCCACCCCTGGAAGTGTCCAAGGCCAGGTTGGACGGGGCTTGGAGCAGCCTGGGTTAGTGGGAGGTGTTCATGGCAGTGGGTTAGAACTGGATGATTTTTAAGGTCCCTTCCAACCCAAACCACGTGGTGATTCTGGAGGGCAGCGTGGCTTTTTGCTCCTACGTTTTTGGTCAGGAAACACAGTTTGAAAGAGCCCTTGCCAAGAGCAGGGGTATCCTCAGTGTACCCCACAATGCCTCCACATCCAGCATTTTGGGATGTCCGAGTCTTGGCCTTGTTGTTCGTGCCCAGTCTGGGGTTCAGCCTCTTCAGTTGTCACTCAGATGACTTTAGAGATGTCAAGAATGTCTGCTCATTATGTTGGAGCAGCTTTTTCCCTTTGCAGCCATGTGTTTATCTTTGCTGTCCAGCGGGCTCTGCTCTTGGGCTGTGTTTCTGGTTTGATTCAGTTATGAGTAATAAAAAAAAAAAAAAAAAGGCAGCAAAAAACTCCCAAACTAACCCCGACCAACACTTAACTACTCCAAGTCTGTGTGGTTTTTTTTCCCCCCCTCCATGTGCTTTCAGCGTACTGAGCTGGGGAAGGTGATGATGATAAATATTACTGCCTTGTTTCCCAAAGCTGTTGGGTAAGATCCCTCACTGCAGCATCTGAAGTATTACTGGAAATATTCACAACTGTTATAACAACATCTCTGGCGTAATCCCTCTTTTCCAAAAGCCTTTCCCTTCCCTTTATTTCTGGGTAGAAGACAGTAATTAGGGAGATTCAGGTGTCAGCAAATGTTCCAGGCTCCTGAATGGTGCAGCAGAGGGCAAGTGCTGAGGTGTTCCCCTTCACCTGCGATGGCAGTGAGCACTAGCGCTGCTGCTGCACTTGCCATCCTTTCGAAACTTAAGATGCTTCCAGTGATGGTGTTTGTCCTGGTTGACTGTTGGTAGAGGCTTTGGTGTTCTCAAATTCAGGTTGGCTTCTTGAAGTCTGACATAGGGCGTAACAACCCTTGGAGTGCTGCATCTCTGTACAGTGACAGCACTCGAGATTAAACCCAAGCACTGGTACTCCCAAGGAGACAGGCTGAGTATTTTTTCCTCTCCAGAGTGCTCTACACTGAATAGCTCTACAATTAAAATTGATATATCTTTACTTGCTTAATCTAATACCCATTATTTCCTCTTTGTTTCAAATTTGAGTAGTTTGGGCCAGTTCATGCTTCAGAGATCTCATTGCAATGGAGTTGTTCACAGCTGTGAGCTCGTAGATGTGTTAATGGGATGATGGGAAGCTCCAAAGAACTGCTTGATGAGTCCAGAGAAATTTAGCGGGATGACTCTCCCGCTCTCCACGCCTGCCCAGGCACGGTTCTGTCAGGTTGTCATCCTTCCGGCTGCTCTCACAGCCTTCAGCACAGCCCTTCCAAAGCTGTGTGTGTATTTATTCATTCAGAGGGGTTGCTGTTGCTGTCTGACTTGCAGCCTGGTGCTGTTTCACCCTTTTCCTGGCGGTTAAAATGTTCACCAGAAGGCGCCCGGAGTTGCTGGGTCTGCATTTCCATGGGTGGGTTTGAGGGCAGGGCTGTGCCTGCCCTGCTTGCCCCTGCCCCAGGGAAGGGGTTTTAACCAGTTCGACTCTGTCCCCTGACACAGAGTGTCCTGGGAAGTGTTTCACCCCAGCTGGACACACACATCGGTAGGTACCAAACCAACCATTCCTAGTAGGTACCAAACCAGCCATTCATCTTCAGGCATTTGGGGCAAACCCCGCCAGAAAATGGCACAGAGGACAAAAAGTAAATTTGCCTTCTAAAATCCTCTCAGCTTTTAACTATTACAGATATAATTAGAAGCACGGGCAAGGATTATTATCCTATAAATGCCTTTCTAGTCTGTTCTGCTTTTGTAACCTTTCCTTTCAGCTGCCCTCCTGCCTTGCTGCGTGCTCTCCTCGCAGCCTGGCGTCTCCACCGGTGCTGCCTCTGTTTGCTTTTTGCCTCTATTTACGTCAGAGCTGTCGTCGTTTGGCTCTGCGCTGGTGTTCTCCTGAAGCCACCATCATTCAAACAAATAGGTGCTTCTCACTGCTGCAGGAGAATGAAGAGCTGCCTCTGCAACTGCTCTCCCCAGGCTGAGCATCTTCCCCCTCTGCCGCTCGGTGGATGAAGGTTTTTGGCGTGGTTTGTTTTTCAAGTGCCTTGGAAGCAGAAAGTTGAAGCTTTATTTAAGTGGCAGGTGCTGGTGTGGGAGGCAGAATGGGCCCTTTGGGATAGGGGTGCCACTATGTGCTGGCAAACCCAGTGTCAGGCAGGAGCTGCCTGGGCAAGATGAGAAGGAAAGCCACTGCTTTCCTGGGAGAACACACCACAGTTTGTCCAAAAACCCCAGACAAGGTGCCTGAGAGCGCCAGAGTGGGAAAGGAGTTTATCACTGAGCCCCCTGGATGTGTTCCTGAACCCTGAGTGGGGAAGGGATGTGCCACTGAGCCCCCTGGATGTGTTCTGAACCCTGAGTGGGGAAGGGGATGTGCCAGTGAGCCCCCTGCATGTGTTCCTGAGCCCTGAGTGGGAAGGGGATGTGCCAGTGAGCCCCCTGCATGTGTTCCTGAGCCCTGAGTGGGAAGGGGATGTGCCAGTGAGCCCCCTGCATGTGTTCCTGAGCCCATCCCTCCTGCACACTGTGGCATCCTGGAGTGCTGGAGAACCTGGCAGAGGAGTCACCTGGTGCGGTGTGAAGGTGCTGGCCTCAAAAAACCTTTGTTAGGACCACAGAGCTTTCCCAGCCAAAGGTGGTCCCCTCGGGCAGGACCACGAGTGGGAGTTACTCCCTGCACTGTCACTTTATGCATGCATTGGTGTGGCTGGGGCAGTGAGTGCCGAGGATGCTCAGACCCAGGGCACGGGGGGCTTGGGCACCCCCAGGGCAGTGGCAGCAGCTTGTAAAACAAACCAGCCCCCCTGAAACTCAGCCTGGTGGTTTCTCAGACACAGCTGAGCCGTTCAGCCCTGCCCAGGGGGAAATCGATGGTGTGTTTGGGCTCCCTGTTGCTTTCCGTGGAGGTGAGCATGTTTATTTTATTTGAGGAGTTGGTACATAATCAGTCTTAAAATTAACTGAGTGCCTGTTGACTTGTCACCCTGTGAATGAAAACACATTGCTGGTAATTTGTTTGACATTATTCTGTCCTGTTGTCAGGCTTCTAATTACATTTAGAACATAACCCAGATGTCTGTCTGTCTCCTTCTGTCTCTCTTTTTTTTTAATTATCATTATTATTATTTATGTTTTTTATTGTCAAACATGGAAGGAAATATTTCTCTGAAATGATGGAAGTCTGTTTGCTCCTCTCTCTTTAGATTAGGAGATGCTTGCAGACTTAGCTCTTAAAACTGTTCCTTTTAAAAGAGGGTGTCACCTTGGGCATCCAAAATTGCTGTTCCCTTGTGACTTTGGACTGACCTTCTGTGTGCTTTAGCGGTATTGAAATATTTTTCTGTCTCCATTAAAATGTTTCTTTAGGTGCTCCTTTCTAAATATGATCACATTCCCCACCTTATTTATTTTTAAAGAAGAGATAAATTGCTTGTGCTTTTGGGAGATTGAAATATTAATGTATTTAAATATAACAGTGAAAGAGAGGGGAGGCAGAAGGGGTTGCCCTTTCAAAATGTGCACAAGTGAGCAGTCTTTTATGGGATCCATTGGATAAGCACGTAATATTCCTTGCCAACACTGGCTTTTGGTAATTAGCTAAGGAAAACTCAAGCTGCTCACTATGATGTTTTATTGCTCCTGTAGCTTGAATTTTCCTCGAATCATGAGGCTTTAAGCACCAGAAACTCAATTTTTCTATGGAATGCTGGATCACCAGTGTACTGAAACCCTGTTTTCCGAAAGCATTAAGTCACTTAAATGTCAAAGGGCTGCTACTTGCTTAATGGGGCTTCTGGACAGTTCACCTCTCTTCCCACCTGGAGAAAGCAAACTCCGTTCCCCTTGTGGTGTGGTTCTTTTTTAGCTGCAACAGGGGTTTGTGGAAGCTGTTTTTAGGGATTAGAAACTTGATTCTTGGTCCCTGCTGGCTTGATTTTGTTGGTGTTATCGATCCCAGCTATCAAGGTCTGAGCTGTGGAGGGCCACTATTGTGTTTGGGGGCTGTTTCCTTAGGCAAACCAGTCAGGTCTGGCTGGTTCCAGCAGGGGACGGATTCCTTCTGTTCTGCAAAACCTTGTTCAAACAGAGCTCGTGGTAGGGGAGAAGGTGAAAGTATATGAAAGACACAGTGGGTTGCTATAAGAAAGAAAAACTGGGAAGTAAGAATAAGGGAAATGAAGCAAGTGTTCGATACAAGTGATACGTGTGAGCCTCGAGTATAGAGAGTGCAAATGGTTACCATCTCCCTGCCATTAGGACAAACACATCCCTGATTTCCCCTCTGCGTCCAAACCAACGGGGTCTTAATGAAGGATGAACCATGCAAACAAATTCCCTGAGCATCTTCTGCCTCAGCTTGAAGCAAACCATGTTCTGTGTGTTCCTGGTCGGTGTGATGGGGCTGTTTGATCTGCTGTTGGCGTGGGGTCTGGGCATCTCTCAGCCCTGCCACCTGCAGAGAGGGCTCCTGGCTGGGGTCTGGAGGAGCACTGCCCCAGGGACAGGGGGATTTGTGGTGGAAGAGCTGCTTCCCCAGAGAGGGACAGGACTGCTGGGCTTGGCTAAAGTGCTGCTGGGAGAGAGGCTGGAGGGGAGGATGTTGTCACTTCAGGTTCTTCTCTGATCCCTCCCTGCTCTTGTTGGCAGCCAACACTTCAAGGGGGAAAAGGCATTTTGGCTCTGGGCATCTGGTCCTGAGCCTGGCTGCCATCTCAGCTGCCTTAGAGGATCTTGGCCCTTACAGGAGCTGACAAGCAAGAATTAATTGATGACTCACCAGCCCAGTAATGTCAGAAATGCGAGTTTTATTTTGCTGTTCCTGCACGTTCTTCAACCTGTAACTATTTTATGCATATTTTTTTAGCCCGAAGAGAGGTTGTCATGTCCGTGTACAGCAGAGAATAAAAATGGAGAGTGGGTGCCTTTGGAAGAGAAGTGTCTGTGGTGCAGTGCAGGTGGACCAGTTGGCTTCCACCAGGAGAGGGGAGATTGCCAAAGCCTGGCTGTGCAAAGCTGATCTGAGTCCAAAGGGTTTCTCTAGAAGTTTGGTGTTTGGTTTTCACTCTTGTTTTTCCTCCTGTAGCTTCACAAAACAGGACTGTGCTGCCTACCTAGACTTTGTAACCTCGGGTTCAGGAAAGCTCTGTCTGTGCGTGGTTCACATGCTGGGGCTTAAAGTGACGAGTTAAATCCTTGGAACAGCAATGAAGCTGTAATGCAGTATGTCATTTTTGGGGAGGGGAAGAGGAAAAGCAGCATAATTAATAGCTCAGCAAATGAGGGAAGAAATGAACGTAAGTTTCTCGAGTTGTCTTTGTATTTATTACTGCTGAGTTCACAGAGTGTGGTTTCCAGTGGGTATGGCTTTTTTTTTTTTGGTTTGGTTTGTTATGCTGAAAAGTTATCTTAATAAATTAGGAATTTATTAGCAGGAGCCATGTGTTTTCCAGCCAGGAGCAGGTGTGGGGGAAGCGTGAACCCCCTCCCGTGTCTCTGAGCACAGAGCAGAAGGGGCATCGCCCCTCGGGGTGAGCACATCACACCCTGACCGGCTGTTCTGGGCACTTTGTCCCTGGTGACAACATGTTAAGTATCTAAACTCTATGGATTGTCTGTGTGGGAGGGTTTGTGTGTTGGTTTGTGTTATTTTTTTTTTTCCCCCCCTAGTTTGACTTTCCTTCTCCTTTTAGCGCTACTTTTTTGTTGTTCTACAGTAAGCTTGGCTATTAATCATATTTTATTCATCCTCTCCTTACCCTCCTTCAGTCTCCCACTGTGGCAGTAACAGCTGCTTGATCTTTTTTGTAAGAATTTTACCTTTGCAACTGCAACTTTAAAAAAAAAAAAAAAGTCAACTAATGAACACCACCCCCCGACTATGCAAAACCCAGTGAGGCTTTGAAGAAATGTCAGTGTCATTTAAATATGTAACACACACACACACACTCAGGTTTTCCTTCTGTACCTTCTGTCTAATTTCCCTTCCCTCAATAGCTCTGACTAATGCCGGGATCTTTCTCTGTTGGAGCTCTGCTATTTATGAATAGAGCCAGTCCTATCTGTAGGCTTGGGAATGCTCACAAGTACGGGGAGTGCTCAGATTAACAATGTGCATAAATAGCAAAGAGTTGAAGGACCGAGTCCTCGGAATAACAATTGGGAAGAGATGACCCTGTTGAACATGTGATGAAGGGAACAGCGTTCCTGCTTGTCAGCCCTTTGGTTGCTGGCCCTGCTCAGGGTAAGGTTGTGTTTCAGCTGGGCACCCAGAGAGGATCTCCTCACAAATTCTGCTGATTTTACCAGGCTGAACAGGTGCTTTCAGACCTGCAGTGGAAACAATGATTTATTTTCCTTTTTAATCAGAGAATCGCCTGGGTTGGAAGGGGCCTTAGAGAGATCATGCAGTTCTAACCCCCTTGGCACCTTCCACCACACCAGGTTGCTCCAAGCCCCACCTAGCTTTGCCCTTGAACAGGGATGGGGCATCCACAACTCCTCTGGACAGCCTGTTCATGCTGCTGACCGAGTTATCCTTCTGCTGCTGTGCTTTCTCCTCTCCAACAGGCTGACTTTTCAGGGTAATCTTCAGTGCACTCCTTTGCCAAAGGCTCATAGGACTGACACAATTATCTGTAATGCTCTTCCTCCTCTTACTGCAGCCCTCCTGTGTGTGTGTGTCCACCAGATGTTCCCATCACACTTCACACTGCCCTGTTATCCCTGAGCTAAAAGGGAGAAGAGTGCTTGTTAACCTGTGTAGTGCTCCTGTGGAAATGGAGAGCTGCCTCCCCATCCTCGCCAGGAGGAGAGAGCAAAGCTGCACCTACACAGTTGCCTGACAAAGGCTTCAAGTGCTTTCCAGCCCTGCAGTGGGAAAAATCCTGGGAGCACAGTGTTGTTGCTTATTTAATTACTGTTACTTACCTGGTGCGTTTAGAGCAGCATTTTAAGTGAAACCGGCATCAGGGATTTGGTAAACTCATTACTTGTTCTGCTTGTAACAGTTTCTGGGTCTGCCTGGCCCTACCTGGGCACAATAATCCACTTTTGAAAGAAGAGCCTGCTGAGGCTGGGGCAGTTCAGAGTGTGTGGTGGGGATGCTGATGCTCATTTTGTGCTGGCTGCCTGGAACTTTTGGGAGCATAAAAGATTTTAATAGGCTGCTTTCAGTGCAGAGTAAGCATCAAAGTGCCCTGAGCTGCTTTTCCAGGAGGCGGCCGGCGCGTTATCTCCGTAACATTTCAGCGATGATAAGGCATCTGCAGCTCTTTCCGTGGCACAGTTTAGTAAATCCAGCAGCAGCCCTTCTCCTGGCTGGCCTACAGAGAGGCTGGAGAGCTGCTTTTTGACTCTGATGCACAAAGTGGTGTGTGAGGAGCACTGTAAAACTGGGTCATTTGCATGTTGAGCGTGAACTCTGAGTTCAGTCTGGGCTCTGGTTCAGCCTTTCTTGGTCATCCCAGCACTGGGTACCTGCTTCACATCAAGGACTGGGGCCAGAAGGTGCCACTTTTTGGTTCTCACCCCTTGGGGAGGCAATGGGAGGATTGTGCTCCTGAAGTGCACGGGGATTTCAAGCCTGATTTGGAGCAGCGGTGGCTCAGCGCGGTCTCAGGCAGGTGAGGGCTGTTCTCATGTGGTGATGACACTGCAGTAAAGAGAAGTATCTCTACAGGATATTGCTGGGACTGTCACGAACTGGTACAGCTTCATTATTAATGCTGACCTTTTCCCTGCCCGATGAGACATCCCTCTGCAGCATCCACTGGAGAGGTTCAGGAGAGCAGGATCCTGACACTTGTTGTCAAAACTGGTCCCTTTCCCCCGTGCTGTAAACTGTCTCTTGTGATGTTTTCCACATGGCATCCCCAAGTATGTAAAGGCGTGTGTGTTGCTGTGAACACAGCTGCTGCTCTTGACCCATCTGCCAGGAATTCTGCTCTTCAGACACAGCTCCTGGTGGCTGTCTCCCTGTTCCATCAGAAACAAACATTTTAACACAGCTCTTTTTAATGCGAAAGAAAAACTGGCTCTCCTTTTAAGGGCTTGGTTCAGAACGTGAGTGATTCCAAGGATGGGCTGAATCTCGTGTCAAATGGGTGGTTTGGTTTGGACAACTGTATAAAGTATTTGTCACTGTGGAAAATCTCTTCTTCCACTGCATAAAAATGCCTTAAGCAAGCGTGTCTGGGCAGTGCCAAACCTGGTTAGTGGAGGGTGGTGAAGCTTCTTGAGAGTCTCTGTCCTTCCTGCTCAAAAGCAAGCAGAGTCCATGCTTCATCTTTAATTGAGTATTGCTCTGCTACAAGAGCTTTCTCAGCAGCACAAGCAGTATTGGTAGAGGGGAAAGAACAGCAATCCGTTTTACTGTTTAAAGGAAATGAGGGAGGAACAAAGAAAGGAAGTACAAAAAAACCTCCTCAACCACCAAACTGCTGCTTTTAAAACACCTGCCTCTCACCTCTGCAAAAAAGGGCACATAACTGAGTCATGGAGTGCCTGGATCGTGCGGGTGGGAATCTTTCCACATCATGGGCACGGTGCTGCCAGGGGTGTGCTCACGAGATGTCCTCTAATTCAGTTAGGAGTGCTCTTCCAGGAACCATGTCATTATGGAGCTGGAAGCTCTGGAAGCTGAGTGGAGGCAGCAACACAGGACGGCCACCACGCTCTTCCCTTCTTGGTGCTAAAAATGCCTCTGGAATGAGCTGTGTCCTGGGCTGGCCCTGCTCCTGCTGGCTGGGATGGTGACCTTGGAAAGGCTCCTCTCCTGTCCTGGAGCCCCAGCTCCTGGCAGGATGCAGTGGGTGAAGCCTCCTCTGTCCTGCTGTGTCTCTCTCCTCTTCAGGACCACCTTCCCCATCAGTAGGCCCTTCTGATCTTCCTGTCCTGGAGGTTAAGTGTTTGACACAGGTGGCTCTGCTTTGCTCCACAGGCAGTGCTGCCTCTGCCTGGCTCTTAACCAGGAGAGCATCTGATGGTAGTTGGGATTTCTGCCTTCCAGGGCTGTAATTTGATGGGAATAGAGAAAGGCACAGGAGGAAAATCAGCTGCAGCCTTTGGGCTCTCAGTTGGCACCTCTTAACTGTGCTGCTAGGGGGGTTTTTTAGGGTTTTTTTTGCATGAGATGTGATCTGGACAGTCTGCTGAGCTACCCCTGCTGCTCGGTAAGTGGGTGCTCTTCTAAAGAGGAGCATGTTTGACACTGGAGTAACAGCTTCCAAAATTCCTCCTGCACAATGGTCCTTGCAAAGGATGACAGTGACTCCAGGGGAACAGCCTTCATTCCCTTGGAAGAGCTTCCTTGGAGCTTGCTCCCTGCACCGTGATGTTGCTGTGTCCGGGAAACATCTGGGCCTTTGTGTTGTAATCCTGTTTGTATGTTCAGACCAATTTTGATGGTTATGGAGGTTCAAAAAAAATCCCAGAGATCTTAATGAGCTAATTCAGTAACTGTTTGTGGCCTTTGTTGTTCCTCTTTGTTGTGAGGACAGAACTGGTTCATGCTGATGAGTG
>JAWWEU010000037.1:11906829-11954446 GCA_035583155.1 Acropternis orthonyx | reverse complement strand
AGCTAATTCAGTAACTGTTTGTGGCCTTTGTTGTTCCTCTTTGTTGTGAGGACAGAACTGGTTCATGCTGATGAGTGCTGCATGAAAATTATATTATTAGTAATTACTGGTAATTTCTTGTCTGGAAGCTCCAGGTTTGTGGGAGCACTTAAATCCATTTGCTCTCATGTTCCCTCTGGCTTTGCTGTAGCATCTCTGGGCACCGTGTGCCTCAGGTTCCCTTTTCTCCACGGCAACTTCTCACACTGGTTCTGCGTGGAAGAGACAGTTCTCCCTCTGTCCTAGTGTGGGTTTCCTGCCCCATCAGTGCATCACCAAAGTGTGGAGACTCCCCTGAAGCAAAGGGAGCAGCCCCAGCCCCTGCACATGAAGGATGTCAGCACAGAGGACCAGCCTGTGCTTCACATTTTCCCCTCCCCCCAAAGAGAAACGGTAATTTTCTTTTTATTTCCAACGTGCTGGGGTAATGCAGTGGTTCTCATCAGCTGGCAGAGCTCAGGATTAGTCATAGAGCCTTGTTTTGTTTTCTTCTAGGGGAGCTGGCAGAAAGGTAGAAAGAAAAAAGTGCTCCATTAAATAAAACTCCAGGGAAAAAACCACCCCTAAAGTGACAACTTTTCACAGAGAATGACAGTATTGCTGCATTTGCTCTTTATGGGGAGCATCACTTGGCTACGGTGTCTCAAATCCCCCTTTAAGCCTGAGATCAGGGATATCTCTGATCGTTGAGTTGTGCATGGAAACAGGCAGTGGAGGTGTAATCTCACCTGGCATAGCTAAGGAAATGGGAATAAATGGGAATGCTGCTTATTTGTTCAGTTTGAGAGTTGGGGTTTTTTCCCTGAGTTTTTTTTTCTTCCAAGATCATTGTTGGAAGAAAAACATTTTTATCACCCTCTCAGGCTGAGATTAATAGAGGGGGACTCCTGGAAAAGCTGTATCTTCTGTTTTGATTGGGTTTCCAACATCCTAATTGCTTCTACTTCCAACCATGCCGCTGGATCTGCTTTCCTTTCATCTTCCTGGCTCTGACTGGAAGTAGCCTTAGAGCAGAAAAGTAGGAAATCTTTGCTGTAGGTGAGATAAGCAGCTTTTGTGGAGGAGGAGAAGGGCTGGTGACTGGCACCTTCCCCAGGACCTGGAGCCTGGGAATGCTTGGGAATGCAGCTGAAGGTGGGCAGGCACAGGGTCACCTCCTCAGCCAGCCCTGGGAAAGGGGGGTGGTTTGGAATTTGCCTGGGAATAAATAGTAAGTAAATCCTGGGGTGTGTTGGTGAGGGTGTTCCTGCAAATGTTCCAAGCTTTTGTGAAAGGGGAAAGCAGGAAAAGCAGAGGGGCTTGTTCCTTTTTTAATCCGAATTTTTTTCCGAAGCTCTAGTAAGTTTTATCTAAATTTTCAGTCTGTTTATTTTGGTTTAATGTGGAATCCTAATGACCAGATAGTATATTTTTAATTCCTTACTGGTTGGAGATGCTGAAGGGGTGGGGGCTCTGTGCACCAAGCCTGTGGCTCCTGTGTCCAGGGTAATAAGGTGGCAGCAGCTTTGATTCCACGTGGAGCATCCTCTCAGTGCCTTGTTCCAGGAAGCTGAAGAGCAGATAACTCGTTCCCCAGGTTGAGTTTGTATTTGTAGCTTTGTTTTGCATTTTGCTTTTATTGGCTAAAGAATTGCTTACCCTCCTCTGGTGTTGCTGTGATGCCCTTCAGTGCCTCTGGACTGGGAGAGGGAGGAATGCTGCTTGCTTAGCGGGATGGAAGTGCCTGTGTGTTTTCAAACAGAGATGTGTAAAAAGGCTTCCAACACCAAAATATTGGGAGAGTGATGCTCAACTTCTTGTCTAGGTAAGTAATGGGAAATTTGCTCTGATTTGTTAAATAATAATTTCTCGCTGGTTCCTTCACGGAAACACTGATGGGGTTTTTCTGAATTGCTTCTCTCACTGCCCCCTCCTTTCCCCCCTGCCTTGGCAGGAGATATTTAGCAGCACATGGAAAATGTGACTGACCCTTAAAGGTCAGGTTCTAGTCTACCCTTCTGCTTTTCTTACCCCGCTCGTCTCAGAGAACACAACTTATTTGCTCTACCTCCTGTCCAGATTGGCTTTTTTTCTGGGTATATCTAATTTTTTTTTCCACGTGTGAGTTTTAAACAGAATTTCTATAAAATATGGTGGCAGCAGAGCTGCTTTCAGAACATAATTTACTGTGTTTTATGGCTTCTGATCTTTTTTTAGTTTCTTGCTCCTGATGCTATTGATTGGAGCACAGTGTTTTTATGCAGCACTGAAGGTTGTGCTATTACAGATTGTATTTTTTTAAAAAACTCTTTTACAATAATAAACATATACCATTACCAGAACTCATTGCTAAGTAGCTGTAAAACCTCTAACAAGATAAACCATTTAATGCATTGACTTGTTAGTGTCTTTAGCTCTGCTTTTGATGGCGTGGTAGGTAGAGTTTATATTTAGAAACTAATTCCAGAAACATCCATCAGACTCTAAAGTATTTTTCAAGACCTGAAAAACAATCACGTGGGGGGTTATTTTTTCCCCCCCCTAAGAAAGTCATGTGCTCTGCATGAAATATGCCGGGGGTGGCTTTCCAAAGGGGAAAAACAGGGACAACGGGCTCATAACATCCCAGCCGTAATGGGAATGAGAGGCACAGGTTGCATTCCTGCTCCTGTAGCCCCTCACTCAGCACATCCTGGGATGGAGACTTGGATGAGCTGAGCAGAGGGAAGAGCAGAGGTGCAGTGGTGTGCAATTTCCACCAGGTTTCGGCGTGCCTGCAGCAGGGGGTGTTGATGTGAGCAGTGGGGCGCAGAGTGCGCTTTGTACCTCCTGGGGATGGTGGTGTCCCGGGAATTTCTGCACCCTCCCGGTGACAGTCACGCTGAAATGTGTTGCTCTCTGAGCTAATGAGCCTGAACCAAACAGCTCTGCCCCTTCTGAAGAGTGTTTTGTGCCCAGCTTGGCTTCCAGGGTGCCTGGATTTTGGCTCCGCTCCTGCAGGAGGGCTCTGTGGTGTGCAGTGAGCTGAGCCCCAGGCACGCTGGGGATGTTATCCCTCTGTCTGGAAAGGGTCTGGAGGTGGATCAGGCATCTCACTGAATGATTCAGTCGGTAACAACCAGCCTCCTTCCATGCTGCCTTGATCCTGCCAGGCACTGGAATATGACTAGTGTTCCAGAGCAAGAGCAGAGCATCCTGAATGATTTAAAAGCCATTGCTTGGCATCCCTGGCTTTTGGTTTTTTCTTCTTCTTTTCCCCTTTCTTTGATGTCACACTAAAACACTTCTCTGGAGTGGAGAAGTGTGTAATGGAATATTTAACTCTTTCTTTGCTGGGAGTGGATGAACAGCTCACAGTTGAGCACATGTGCTCTTGGTACTAATGTAGTTTTTGTGTTAGGTGTTCTTTCTTTACAGGAAGGTTTGCTTAGCTGAAAGAATAAATTGCTTTTCTTGCATGTTCCAGTATTTGTTTGCTTAATAATTGGTCCTGCTAGTGAGGAAAATGCACGTTCTGGAAAGCTTTACCCACTCAAAGGAAAAGTTCCTTGGTGTTTAGTGACACAAAGCAGGGAAGAAAGTTACTTCTAATGCCCAACAGCTTTGTCTTCTGAAATGCCACTATTGGGAATGTGTGGTTATTCCCATCAGGCAGCCTGAGGGATCTGGAAGAAAGTTTTGTTCGTGTCCAATTTGGTGTTACCTGTGCTACCCCTGAGCTGCTGGAGAACTGGGCAGGAACTTGCACTTGTAGATGGGGGTTTTTTTCCCCCCTCCCCAGAATTACTTATTTCACCATGTGTGTTTTCTCTCGTCAGCTTTTTGAGGCTTTCCTCTTTCCCACTGTGGTTTCTGTGGGAATGCCATGGATTTGGGTGGTGTGTGTGACCCTCCTGGCTGCAGCACAGTCACTCTCTGTGATGCTTGGCTTGTGCTGCAGGACGGGGGGGCAGAGGGTGTTTGACATTAACTGGGGGGCCAGTTCCAGGAATGGCAGTCAGGGGTGGCCTCTCCATCCTCTGCAGGTGAGAAGATTGAGCCAAAAAGCTGCAGGAACTGGTGTTTCCAGCCTTGAGGACCTTACTATCACCAGTCCCCCGGGATGTGATGCAGGATGGGAGCATCCCAGGGGTGGGAAGGTTGGTTTGGGGAGTGAAGGAGGAGAGGGGCTTCTCTGAGTGATGCCAAGAAGGGCACTCTTGAGTGGAAGTTGGTCTCTACCACGTTTTTCAGAAGAATTGGTACTAAAGTGCTAAAACAGCAAAGGGAACTGGGAGTGTTGCTGGCCCTGGGCGCAGAGCTATGTGCATTTAAAAATAAGAACTGCTGACATTTGTTTCAGCTGCCCTCAGTGTGAATCAGAGCACTCTGGTTTCCAGTGTTTCTCCACGCTGACGACACCAGCCTGGGCACCAGAGGTACTTCAGCCCTGCATACAGGATCAGTGGTGTCTTAGGGGGAAACTGAGGCACTTTGTGTTCCAGCAAACCATCAGCTTGCCATTCACAGCAAAAATACTGTCTGGGTGATGGTTCTGTGTTGAACAAGGCTCTTGGTCTGGGAGTACTGTCAGTCAGCTTCACAGCTGAAGAGCTGCAGGAGGGCTGTGCTTGCTGTTACCAGACTTTGTGCTCATCTGCTGCACTGGCTCAGGGAGCTCCTTCCAAGGCCTGTCTAGTGCAGATGGTGTGAGTGTCTCTGGATGAAGAACTGAACTCCAAAGGTGTAAAGGAATTTAGGTAAATCATCCTCTTCCCTTTAAGTGATAACTTCAGCTTTGGTCCTTGGGCAGCCCAAATCCCAAACAAGGGGCTGAGGTGGGATTTTGGAGACATTTACCTTTGGTGAAAATTCCACACTTTGCAGCTCACTCTGTTCTTTCCTGTGGGACTTTTGAAACCTCTTTCTGCCCCGTAACTTTCTCTCTGGATGCTCCCATTGCCCTTGGTCTGAAAGCATTTCTGAAGTCAGAGTTGTTGGGCCACTTGGGGTGAAAGATGCTACAGGAATGCAGCAAATCATCTGCCTTGTCCTGGGGGCTCCCCTTGTGCTGCACCCAGCAGGAGTGGCTTGGGGGGAAGAGAGTGGAAGAGCCTTTCCCAGGAGGGTTTTTGCAGCCAGTCACAGGAATGCTCTTACAGCCCGTGCTGGAGGGGTGGATGGAGCTGCAGGTATTTAATGCAGGCTTTTTTACCACCTCCTCCTCACAAACCGTTCTCTCCAATAAATGTGACAAGCTAACCCAGACCTTCCAGAGGAGTTTGTCTCTGAATCCCTGAGGAGCTCAGTACTGGGAAGTGTTTGAGAGGCTGACACTGCTGTTTTGAAAATCTTGGAGGTGATTGCCGGGGAGAGGAATATGAGGAAATTACTTCCTTCTCCTTCAGATACAGCCAATTTGTAGCTGCTTGGCTAATGTGATTATCTCCCCTTGCCTGAGATGATGGGTGGGACAGAACCTGTTCTCTGCGTAGATGGGTCCTTTTGTGCTAAAGGAGCACATGACCTTTACGTTGGAAGAGTAAGCTTTTTCAGGAATAAATAGTGCAAAGAGGAAAATGCAGCTTTCTCTACTTTCCCTGTGGCAGGCTTCAAAAATCCAGTCATTATTCTGTAACACGGTGTAGCTACAATGCTGCCCGTCGGCGCGGAACTGGAAAACATTTCCAGCTCAAAATAAACTCCACAAGGAAAATAGCTTCCATGTGATCCCCTGTGCAGAGGAAAGCTGCTGGACATTAGTCCTAAATAAAGATTTCAGCTAACTTTGGTGTTTTGAAGAGCAGTGGTGGTTGTCCTAAACTTGACCTCTGGCTTAACAAGTCCGCTCTTCTGGGTCGCTCTTTTTGCATCGACCAAGTCAACAGAGCAAGTTTCACGTTGGCTTCTCAGTGTAGCTGATGCTCTGAGAGCAGTTTCAGGGACGTAAAACGCAAGGAAAACTTTACAAAAATGCAATTATTGAGCCATCACTTGGTTGGCAACTCATTTTCAAAGCTTGCTGTTGTCCTTTTGTCCTCTTTACTGTCGCTGGGAGAAAAATGCATTAACCTGTGCTTGAGAAGTCACCGATTTGCTTGGGTTTGATACAGCCAGGCCTATTTGTTTTGTCAGTGGGAGATGCTTCTGATGTATTTAGCAGTAAATCATCCTGGAAGCCAAGTCCCTGAGCAGCCCTTGCTCCTGTTCCTTGTCCTGATGGGGCTGTCGAGATGTTGCTGCTGAATCTGCAGAGGAGAATGGCCAATTTCTGGAGACTTTTCTAATTGCAGTGGCCAACAGGGCTCGACTGCATCACTCATTCCTGCTGCAGCTTTAGAAGCAGCAATTCTGCTTAGTTTGGAACTTGGAAGTTTTCTCTCCCTTTAGCTCATTATGGCTATTATACTCTATTGTCATTATTGTCTCTCCGGGTATTTTTGAAAATTAAGGGTGAAAAGTGACTGAATAACAACGAGGCTCCCCGAGCCCTCTTGTGAGTCACCCCTACTGATTTTGGTGACAAAAATAAGTTTTCTATTGCAACTGTTGACTCCTGCAAGTTACTCATCGAGCTGGAGCTGGTTCATGTTCTGGCTTGTGCCTTGGGAAGAGCCACTCTCACCAGCACGTGGCTTCGATCTTTATCAATCTTAGTAAAAATGCTGAAGCTCAACAGTGCTGTCCTGGGGAAAGAGGGGCTGCTGGTTCTTGGCACAGTCTTGTGTTTCAGTGGGAGAACAGAGAGGATAAAGATCCTGCATTTACATAATCGATTCCTTTTCTTTTAAAAAAACCCCACAACTGAATGTATAAATGGCACACTCGATCAACTGAGACAATCTTCTAGAAGTGGTTTGGGTAATTAAAGATATCTGTTAGCAGGTTGTCACTAAAAGTATGGATTGTTAGTGGTGCCATTGCTTATGCTTTGCTTTTCTCCCTTGTAATTATCATGACTGGTATTTTTAGGGCAGCTTTGCAGCTTGTCTATTTTTTCCCAAGTTGGCTAAAAATGTTGGTTTCACGTGACATGGTAAATATTCTCTTGGAAACCAGTGCTGAACTTCCCCTTCTGCTGGTGCCTGGATTCATTCCTTAAAATTGCAGCAGCAGGAGCTGCAGGAAAGATGTCCCTTTTCCCTGAAGCCTGTGGCTGTTTCAGTCTTAGGAGCAGCCTGAATGGTCTCTGCAGATCAGCCTGTTAGACTGGAATGTTTTTGTTTGCTCTAGCTTTTGGGTGGTAGTAGCCTTAGTTGTAACCTCTTTCAGCTTCTGTTACCCTTTCCTATGGACTTCCTAGAGCTCTGATCCCGCAGTGAAATCCATGCAGAGTCGGGCTGGGATGAGGGCTGAGGTTGCAGCAGTGACACAAACAGGGAGCTGCCCCTCCGCTCTGGTATGAGCCTTTTCACTTGGTAGTGCTGAAAGTTCCCTGCTGGAGTCACGGGCTCCTCTTGTTCTATTTATCTACTTGATTTAGGGTTGCCCTTACAGGAGCTCCAGCATCTCTCCTGTCTGTTCAAAAGACCTGGTGTACATTTATTCAGAGGTGTTGAGAGCTGCTGATGTCCAGCCCCAGGGCATGTCCCTGCTGCCCTGTCTGAGCTCCTGGTCAGCTCTGTGGAGCCTCAGCACAGGGTGAACGTCCCCAGAGCATCATATCCCTGTGTGATGACAGTGTGTGATGTCAGCTTGATCTGAAAACTCAGGGTTGTACTGGGAACCACCTGGTAAAAGTGGAGACTGCTGTTTATTGTCTTTTCAACAACACCCTCCACTTCCAGGTGGGCCAGGTAGTCACTGGAGTGCCATCCTGGTGCTGCTGGATAGCCCTGAGGTGGAAAAGGCACAATTTGTGGGCTCTTCCAGGCAAGGTGCAGCTCACAGATGGCCCTTTGCCGTGTGTTTGGGCAGTGTTGCTCAGGTGGATCCCAGGGGTTCCTACCTGGCTGTTGCAGCGTTGGCTGAATGTGCTGCCCCAGCTGGAATTGCTGGGAACGCTGCATGAAAATAGTGCCTGGGACTCCTGAAAGACCAAGGCACTGTTTGTGTTATTGATTTCTGGACTTTGCTGTCAGTCAGGATTTTCGCTTACTGACAGAAGCAAAATAAAAGCAGATGTGTTGAAGAGCAGAAATTGAAGTTTTAGGCTAATGAAGCTGCATTGTGTCTGACAAATGGGTGGCTAATCTGCTGGAAAAGGGGGAGGGTTGACTTTTAATGAGAGGTTATTACACGTTGAATAGCTGTTAAATTGCTATATTAATAAAATGGACAATCCTCTCTAGCTTGTCTCCTCAAAGTGTTCTTTTAATTGAGACCCCCTCTAATCCATTCTTTTAAAAATTAATTAACTTTTTGCAAAACACTGCTTTGACTGTAGTGACCTGGTTCAGACTGAATTCGGGTTGTGTCCTGACTGCTTCCTGTGTACTTTACCAGCAGTTTATGGGCTCAGTGGATAACTAACTTCACACAGAAAGGGCTTAACTCTTCTAAGAACAAGTGTAATGGGCTGGAGTTTTTTGTCATCATGGTTTGAATTGGCAGCAAATAGAAGAATAGAAATGAGATGAGAAAACAGGCTCTGGTGCCTGGAGAGTGAGAAGTTGGATATTATTTTCAGTTCAGCCACTGATGGTTTTGACTTCGAGCCAGCATTTGCAGTGAATTTTGGACTAACATATCCAAACTTGCATGGCTTTTGTAGACTGCAGGTAACTCTTACTGCTCAGACTAATTGTCCTTTTCTTCGTGCTGCGTGATCAAGTTGAGATGTTGAAGCCCTTTGGCTCCTCTACCTGCAAGGTTTAGGTTTTGTGGATGTGCCAAAACCTCTGGCTTTTGGTGGTTTTGACTTTCCACCTGCCCTTTCCGGAGGCTTTTTGGGGGTGTCACACTGGCAGCAGGGGAGGAGGGTGAGCAGCATCTCCTCTGTGCTCAGGCAGGGCCAGCACACACGTGCCTGTCCCAAGAAAGTCCCGACCCCGAGCCAGGTCACTGTTTACAAAGCAGATTTGTGTCAGATATAAATACAGCTGTAATGCCCTTTAGTGAAGGGCATGTGGGGCCGTGCAGAGCTCCTGCCATCCCACAGCCCAGGGGCAGGGCTGGATCAGCAGGGGTGGGGACATTCCCAAGGCGTGGAACCACTGGCTGGGACAGGGAATTGCACCCCTCGGTCCCTGAAACCTGAACTGGGAGGGTTTGACACCCTGGGCTTTGCTCCCTCAGCTGGTGCCAGGCTGCAGTAAGGTTTCCATCCCATGGTGCATTTAATGAGAAGGAAAATGTTGTGCCATAACCCTCTGTGAGCTTGCTGCTGTAACACTTTCTTATAAGGAACACTAAAAAAAAAAAAAAAAGAAAACCCCAAAACCAATTTGGGTATTTGTTGGGGAACAGAGGGGAAAAGTGTATTTGAACAGGGCTTGGTGATCGGGAAACAGATTTTTTGTTTCTTTTGTTTTGATTTGAATGAAATTGCTTTCTTTTGACCCATATGTGCAGAATGACACTGCCTTGTTTTAGGACAACCTTATTTACTTGTTGAGTTGAATTTGTAGTTGGAGAAGGCAATAGAAATCCCATTTAATTTGAGGAATAAAACCACGAGTCCTCAAGGAAGATGAGAAGTCTGCCCTTGGGAAAGCTGTCTGCTTGCCTTGTTGGGCTGAAACCACAGTATGTGCTCTCTGGCTGTTAAAGGCTTGGTTACATCCAGAACTCTTCTGTAGGAAAGGGAATTGTTTCCTGGAGAGGAGTCTGAGCGAAGCCAGATCTCAGCTTTCCAAAACCAGAGGCTGCAAGGAGGGCTTTGGAAGCAAAACGGGGCAGAGGAAAAGGCCAAAGGTTTTTGTTTCAGGGTTTTTTATCTCGTGGATTTGACAGCTGAAAAGTGGGTTTGGTTTGTGATTCCCAAGGTGTTAATGCAAATACTGGGTTCGGAACACAGCTTAATTACATCTGAGAATATTATCCCCAGCAAGGACTATTTGTGGGAGGCTATGAGGATACTGTTGGGTTTGAGCATCTTTTGATCTTGAGTAGTTTCTCTCCTTGTCAGTGGTAGAAACAGAAGATCTGTAGCCCTTCCAGAAGAGAGAGGGGTGAGTGTTTGGTTGTGGCCATGGAGTGTCACAAAGCCACACATGGTGAAAGCTCTGCCAGTCTTTATTCAATTTACTGCATCAATCAAACCTGGATCTACCCAGACTTCAACAAAACAGAAGAGTCCTTGAAGCTTCCAGGTGCTTTCCTGCAGGAAAAGGGCATGTCTGTGAGCAACAAGGAGGTGGGGTGGGATGTGTAGAGAACCTCTGGGCTCTTGAAGAAGTTTGATGTTTTCAAGAATTATTTAATTTTCTGCAGAAATTGCTGATAGCTTGAGAGGCAGCTGGTAAGAAGAAAAAATAAATGTCACATTTTTTTTCTAACAGAATTGGACTGGTTATCAGGGAAACTGAATTTACTTGATCTGCTCCACTCCTTCCTCTGTTTACAAAAGATTATTTTTGTGGCAAAAGTTGGATCTGGAACCTCTAAATGGTATAGGGGGTATTTAGGGCTGGATGTTCCATGTTGTGGTGAACACAAAGGATGATATATCAATGCACCAGCACCCCATGTGTGGGATGCAGAATGGCAGAGGGGAAGGAACAACCCCAGCCCAAAATGTGCTGAATAATGACCTAAAAGTGATTATTGATCAGCTGTGCACTTTCATTACCCTGCTGCAGCGATTCTTTTTCCTTTATTAAAAAAGAAACAAAACTTTCCAAGGCACTTATGAAATATTTAGTATAATTATTTGCAAGATCAAAAACTCCAAAGGAATTACCCAGCCCCGGAAACCTTGTTAATCTGTTGGTGTTATGGATGAAAGACGCAACACAGATATTAAACATTTACTGCTCTTGTGCAAATGGCCTCTCAATTGCACCATTATTCAGGAGCCTCCACTGCCGTGTCTGTCTTGCTTCCCATGGAAGAATTTGAGGTGTCATTCCAAGTTCCCTTCTGATGGAGTGGGACTTATTTTCTCCCTGCCTATTTTGCCTTTAGGCAAGGCAAATCTCAGCCTGATGAAACCAGTGTGAAGGATTACGGTGCTCCAGCACTGCCTTTGCAGTCATGCAGTGTTTTCCTGGGTGAAACCGGCTTTGAATGCTCATTTCCTTTTCCATGTGATGTTTGCAGGAGCGAGGTAATCAAATGTTATTTCTGTCAGGACTGTACTGCAAAAGTGGAGGAGCTGTTGATACTCAGTGTAAATAGGGAGTTACTGAGGAAGCAATCCAGGGGCTGTCCAATGTTGACTCAAATCCCAGAATTTCATTTTTTGTGGCTCAAAAGCGGGTTTAGTGGATGTGCAAGTATTTGGAGATAAAAATTCAACTTAACCTTGAGGAATAGGCTGTAAGTTGGAAAAGATGAGCATAAAGGGCCGTGATTAGGCTATAAAATAGGGAATGAGTGGTGTGGTTGCCTTTCTGGGGGAGGTGGGATAGGGCTGCAATGGGTTTAGGACTGAGTGGTCCCAACTCTTACGCTGTTGGCAAACATCCTGCACAGGGGGATGAGCAGGAGTCACAGGAAGGACTTGGAGTTACCTCGTTCTTTGGGATTGCTGTGGCTCACACCAGGCTTACATGTGTGGGTTGGAGGCAGACAAGGAAAAGAGGCATCACCATGTGTCTTTGACCATGAAAATAAGAAATTGAGGAAGAACGTAGTTAATGAACCATTTGCTGCCTCTCCTGAGATCAGCTCAAGGGAGGCCCTTGAGCTGTAGTGAGGATAACTGAGTTTAGACACCAAAAGCCTTTTATGTCTGTCAACAGTCCAGAGACAATCCTTGTTTCTGCAGCTTGAAGTGGTTTTTTTTCATTCATAATGTTTTCTCTTTTAAAAAAAGATAAAATAATCCTGTTTCCTGATTGTTTTTAGCTGTAAAGCCATTTGTGTTCTGGGTCTGGGCAGAGTTTGTGCTCTGGGGACCCTCTGGGTGAGCTGCTCACCAGCAGTTGTAGGGCTTTGGGCTTCAGCCTCACGGCTCTCAGTTTCTTGTTTTCATGCTTAGTGTCTGGCAAGGAAAGAGTGGGAGTTTTCATGATTCTGTTGGTGCAGATGTAATTAAAAAAAAGTGTAATTTCCAGCCCAGGGACTGACAGAGAGAAAAGTCTGGACATGGTTGGATTTGTTGTTGGCATTTTACTCCTTAATAGAAGTGAAGCCTCGGCCAAGCAGTGGGAACTGCTCCGAGCTCCCTTCTGCTCCTGTCTTCCATCAGGGGAAATGCAATCCCCTCCCAGGGAGGCTACCTTGGAAATCAGATATGTTAATTTAGTTTTTTAAACGTGTCCAGCCTGTCACCTCCAAGTGTGGAGGCTGCTGTGTGGCAGTGGCCCTGCAGCTGCAGGATGGGCCACCAGCAAGAGGAAAATGCTGTCGATGCTCTTTGCCTGTGGCATTGCATGGATTTTTCTTTACAGCAATTTAATGAGCCGCCAGCAATTTTCAGTCTGTTTTCAGCTGCACTCGCCACACTCAGTGCGGGTTTTATTTTTGTTTCCATGTGTGTATATATCTGTATGTCTATATATAAGATATACATTACACATCTATATTTAGAGGTGTGTGTAATTTTTGCTTGTTTTCAGTGTGTAATGCTGAGAGGGTTGGACTAAGAGCAACCCCATTAAAAGCACAGTTCCTTTAGCTCTTCTGGCTCTGCAGTGAAGCCACAGGACTTTGCTGTCTTCATGCAGACTACTTGGAAACATTTAACCTTTAATGTCAGATGCTTTTTAATATTCATCTTTATCCCCACTATCAGCAAAAGGATTAGAGGCTGGTTTGTCTTTCCTTCCGAACTCATCTGTGACTTGGGTGTGCTTATTAATTCTTTTAATGGCTTCTTTATTAGTTCATTACTGCACAACCTCCAGGCATGGCAGGCCTTGAAATGTTAATTTTCCAGCCAAAGTTCAGCTGATGGACTTCACCTGATCCCCTTGGAGTCAGTGTGGGCATGGAAAGGGCTGGCTGGCTTTGCACAGCATCACTTACAATGCAGAAGGAAGGGAGTCCAGTTTTCCTCTCCCAGGCATTAAAGGAGTAACAGGAATGGGAAGTACAAGGAAACAGTAAAATATCTGGAATATTTACAGAGAAGAGGTGCTGGGTGTGTGTGCACACTTTGGTCTGGTGTTACTTCCCCCCCCTCCCCTCTCCCTCGTGTTGCTTCGAGCCAGTGTTTGGCTGCCCAGTGAACTCTTAACAAGATTTAATAGCTCCAGTGTCGTTGTATTGCGTTTGGACTGTTTCCATCCTTCACTTGGAATGAGCGTCTGCTCTACAGTGAGCTCTTCAGTTCTGTAAGTGACGTCAAATCGTAGCTAATAATGGAAAAGGGACCGAGTGCTGTAAATGCGCCGCTCTCGCCCCGTCTCACCCAGCAGTGTTTGTCCCCAGCCCCTCTCAGTGCCTTTGAGACCGCAGAGCTCGATCTGAGCTTTGCACCTGAGGAGAGCTGATTTCCACACGTGCTTGTGCCGTGCCCTCCCTTTTTCCCTGGCTGTGCTGGCATGGAAGCAGCCCATGGAAGCAGGCACAGGGAGCTCCCCAGCTCCAGCTGCTCTGGGGCTTTGCAGTGTGGGCACATGTTCCATTAGCTGCTGATTCACTGTCAGATGGGATCTAAGCTCGGTCGTGGAACTCAGCTGTGTGAGCATCTGCATGAAAATGCCTCTGTCAAGGGGATGTGACAGATGAGATGTGTGATTAAGACGTAGGACCGCGCTGAGCATCACTGACTGACACAGCGGCCGTGGAGCCACTGGAGTGTCAAGTGTGCGCTTTTAAGGAGCTTTAACTTTTGATCTGGTTTTTTTTTTTCCTTCCCAAGGCCTGATGAGTTTTTAAATCTGCTTAGCTGTCAGTCAGTAGGTACAACCCACACTGTGGAAACTGAAAACTGCTGGTTTTAAAAAGCTCTTTCTGTCTCATGAGTTATCGCACGTGTGTGTGTGGAGACAGTTTTGAGCGTAGTGAGGAGTGGCCACAAAGCTACCAAACAGAAATATTCGCTTTTTAACCTTCCAGTATAAACATGGCTTAAAACAGTGCCACTGGAGAGGTCACTTTGGTAGGTCTGGGAGAAGGGAGAGAAGGGAATGTTAAAATACGAACGCTCACTGTTCATCTTCTTGGGAAACGCTCATAGTGTTTTCTCTTTGACCTTTACGTAGTGGTGGTCATTCATGAGGGATTCCTGGAGACGACTGTGATCCCTTTGTGATACTGTGCTAATGGCCATGCATTCACAAAGCAAGAAGTTCCCCTCTGTCCTGTGGTCCTTCCCAGTGAGGTGGCAGCAGCAGGACGATTACGAGTCCATGTGGAGCAAGGGCTGAGCAGGGTTTGACAGCCACCTTCTGCAGGCACTGATGGAAAGCTCCTGAGAGGCAGGGACGCCGTGGGCAGGCGGGATCAGAGTGACAGATAAAGGGAATGGTCTTTGCAGCTGAGCTTCTCCGGGCAGATAAAGCTGAGCCAGAGTGCTCTGGGCCAGGAGCGAAAGTGCCGCATTAATCGCGGCGTGAGCGTCGAGGCTGCCGTTCCAAACTGCTGATTTGGGTCCTGGGAATCTGCTTCACGTTGCTGCTGCTGCCTCCAAAGGCATAAATAAAGGCAAGCGCAGTGTGGATGCAGCGCTTCCAGTCGTGGGAGGGCACTGCATCCTCCTCCAGGGAGCTCTGCCGGACGGGGAAGGTGCCTGGGTTTCTGAGCCTGGTGTTGCTTCCCAAAGTCCAGGGGTTTGGCACACTTGGGACCAATGCTAGCATCTCTTTGATATTGCTTTCTTCAAGGAGGCATCTTTTTGGGGGATAAAGGCGATGTTGAGAACCTAAGGAAGGTCTTTAGGGAGGTAGGTGAGGTCTCCAGGTAATGCCTTTGCTCATCCTTTTGCCCATTCCGTTGTTTGGCTTGGTTTTCTTATGGTTGGTTGTTAATCATATTTTGTTTCTCAGTTATGGGACAGTGTTGCAAGGAAAATTGTTCAGTACCTGAGTCAGTGGTATTGATCCTTAGCTCGTGAGTTTGGTCTTTGACATGGGAGGTTTTTCTCAACTTCTGCAGAAAGTGTGTGCTCAGGACCTGAGACCTGAAGCTGGTACCTGCTGCGTGATCCCCCGTGATGGGTTTTTCTTTTAACTTTATAGTAGTGTAAAATGAACCTCCTGCATGAGGCTGGAAAAAAAATTCAGCCTTTTTCTTCTGTTGAAAACAAGCTATAGCAGCCATGGCACAGACTGGGTTCCTGCTCCTCACTGCAGCCCTGGAAAGCCTGTGCTCAGCAACCTGAGCACGGAAAACGTGAGCTGGTCAAAAATTAGTCATTGAGGTGACAGCTGGGAGAGCTGCAAAAGCCCTTTCGTAGCCTGAACCCGCAGTGAGAGCAGTTCTCCTGCCCTGGACCCAGCCGAGACATCAAGGAGCTGGGATTTCTGCTGTCATACTCACTTTCCATCCCCTCAGGGCCAGCCTGGGAAGCCTGGCTGGGGTTTGACCTCCAGGAGCACAGTTTCAGCACCCTTCACTCGCTGATTCTTACTCCTTAATTACAAGCTGTCAGTTGTCATCAGTGCTCTGCTCCCTCCTTTGGTACCAGGGGCTGCCCTGATGCTCCCCAAGCGCACACCGAGTTCGTGGGCTAAATGGGGGGGCTCTGCTGGGCCTCCTGATCCGTTCAGCTCCCGCAGATCCCAGCAGTCCTCCCCTGCTTTTTTAAAGCAAGGGCACTTTTTTAGGAAGTTTGTTGTTGTGAGGGAAACTGTTCAAATTGGCAGTAAAAGCAGCAGGCTGTGCTTGAGCCCTCAGACAGCCCGAGGCAACGGGCTCCGAGGTGGACCTGACTCATCGCGGCAGGATATTGACTCTGCAGCGTAATTATGATGGCTCTGAGAACCTGGTTTCCAAATAATTGGGGTATAAAATTGTGCGCCTGGCCCTCGCAGTTACTACAGCTCTGGGTATAAATGGAATAGGGGGCTGTACAAATGTGCCACTGGGCTGCAGCGGGAGCAGCAGCAGCCACCCTGGAAATGTCCTGCGTCACCGCTGGCTCCCTCTTGCTGGGGAGCGCCTGCAGGCTGAGCTTTGCAAACAGCCCCTGGATGCCACCGGGCCCAGTTTGGAAAGGCCGGCCTGGCAGCCAAAATCCCGTGGTGAAACACGGGCTGGTTGCTTAATCCCGGCGCGTGGAGCGTCTCGCACACCTCTGGCTGCTCGTGGCGATGTCCTGGATGTTGGGGATGGGTGCACAGCTGGTGTTTTGACACCCGTTTTCCAAAGCTGTGTGGTGGCTCCTTTGCTTCCAGAAGGGCTTTCCTCTTCTCTCAGACATGTCTGTCTGCAGACAAACTTCTGTGTGTTGTTTGGTGTGGGCTGGCTTTGTTTGTCTGTGAAGTCCCAAGACTTTGAAAGGAGGCCACTGTCCTCAATTTGCTGTGTGAAAGGGTGATTTTTGCCACCTGTGTCCCACTTGGAATGGTTGTACCCCGAGATCTGAACGTGGTGAAACCCCATATTTGTCCTTAATGGTTTGCCACCAGGACTCCACTGCTCTTGGAAGGGTTAGCACAGATTATTTTTCAGCTCAAAGGCATCCCAAACTGCAAACTCACCATGATAATTTCTTTTTACCAGTCTTGCTGAAAAACAGACAAACACGTCAGGTTTGTTCTCTTTGTGCTTCCTTTCAGGGTCAGTCCTTGCTGACCCCCCTGGGTTTGAAGTTGGCATTTTTCCCCTTCCAGGGTTGTTTTCTACCCAGCCTTTGGGGACTGGTTGCAGCGACTGGGGTGAGCAGCTGCTGGAGGGGGTTTTTGGGAGCATGACTTTCTAATGGGCACATCAGCAGGAGCTGCTGCTGCTCAGAGACCTGTGGGCTGAGCCCAAACTCTGCCTTTAATCCTGGATCACAGGAAGGAAACCTGCAGGGGAACATCCCAGCAAATCCTCAGCTCCTGTGAAAGCTGAGCAGGAGCCACTGCTGTGCCCAGACATGCTCTGGGGCCAAAATGCTGGGATTTTCAGTCTCTAATAAAATAAACCCTCTTGTGTCTCGGCCATCTGAATTATTGCCTGACTGGCACTTCATTATAAACACATTTTTCCCATCTTGGTACTGGTTTCCTGCCATTTTATTGCTTTTTAGGTTCTATTTTTTGTTTTATTCATCTCTTCCAATCGATAGAAATATCCTGTTTTTAGCAAGCAGCAGAGGCAGACGTGACTGATAACCTGATGGTGGAGCAGAATCACTCTCAAAGCATTTGGGGAACAAAGAGGGGAGAAGCTTTTAAATCTAATTTTCAAAGATCTGTAAAGCATAACAAACTACTCAAGACATGTAGCTGAGTCTCCCAGTGCCATTAGCCCCAAAAGCTGGGATTTTATTGTTGTCCCATTGCAGATTTGGTGCTTGAGATCCATCCTCTGGTGGTAACTGTTGTTCTTTGCCGTGACACTAATTAAAACCCGCTTAATGACATTAGCTCCACCTGTTGTGGCGGATTAGTTTGATGGAGATTTGTGTGCTCTGAGAGTGGCCACCAGATCCTGCCAAGACTGACTTGGCCTAAGAGGAGACACTTTACCATTTCTCTCCTCTTTGCTTACCAGTCATCTTTCCTTCCCCTCCCCTCTTCCTTACATGCTGTTATTATCTTTACCCACAGAGAGTCTTGAAAATACCCAAGAAGTTCCTGCCTTGACCCATAGTGTGGTAAATGCTGTATTCCCTGAATTCTTCAGCAGTAATTCTGTTAAACTGCCCTGAGGTGGGGTGTGATGGGATTATTTTGTGTTTGGTTTTTGACTGTGTTATCATAAGTGTAAAAATGAGCCTGGTGTTGACACCAGTGCCAGGAGGATCTGGCCCGTGTTTGGAGGTGCAAGAGAAGGGATCCTACCAAGACAGTAACTCAGAATAAAGCAGGGAAGAAAAGTGCATTTCTATTGTCTTTATGGTTAGAATCCAAATGAGTTTCTTCGTCATGAGGGCTGAGCAAGTCTTAATTACTGCTTTTTCTTGATCCTAAATGAATCCAGAGGCTAAAACCTGATGCCTTTGAGTGGATGCATCTCTGGTGTGTTGTGACACTGGAGAGAGACTTTATTTTCTGGCAGCAGCAGGTCTGGCTATTCATTTGGAGCTTTTGTCACTTCTCTTCCATGGAGATGCTGCTGCATATGAAAGTCTGATTGATACGGTGGCAGAGGTCAGGAGGGTAATGGCTTTGATGGTATCCCCTGAAGCAAATCAAAATTCTTCTCCAAGATTCTGCTCAATTTTTGATGCCAAGGGTCCGGTAGCACTCCAGGGATTCTTCCCTCTGCTATTAAGCTCATAGCTATTAGAAAAATTAATGTTTGTTGGGGTTTTTTTTCCCTAAGAGGATGTTCTGCATTAACAATGGAAAATAACCACTTCTCTCTTTTTTTTTAATCCCCTTTTTCTCTCTCCGTTTCAGGGATCCTGGATGCGTTTCCTTGGCATCGTTTAGGGAGCCTTTACTAAAAGCTTCTGGATTGCATTTCTGAGCGGACAGAAGGTTTTTGTATCCAAAATGCTCATAAAGGAATATCGGATCCCCCTTCCGATGAGCGTGGAGGAATATCGGATCGCCCAGCTCTACATGATACAGGTGAGTGGGGGGCTGACACGGGGTCACATGTGGAATGCACAATTCCTTGTTTGAAATTTGAGCTTTTCTCTGTGCTTGTAAAGGGAGAAGTAGGGGAAAGTCATGAACTGCAGTTGTAAGGCTTGCTTCCTCTCATCCTTAAATCAGAGAACTCCTGTTTGACCTCCCTGTGGAAGCAACAGCTGGTGGATGGGCTGTTCCCATGGGAACACCCCCCAGGTGTGTGGGTCCTTACCTGGGAGCGATGGAGTTTTAGGGCATAAACAGCCACAGCTTCCCAGGTGGGCTGTGGTTCCTGGTCATGCCAATTCCAGCTGCAAACCAAAGGATTGTGTTCTTTTTGTGGGAGGGAACAGTCTAATATAAATTTGAGAGAGTAAACCAAAGGCATAATTCTGAGCTCAGGGTGGGAAAAATCTAGATGTAATATTTCTGTGCTTACGTACCACTGTAAAACAGATACTAATCAGTTTGGGCATCAAATGTAGATTATTTTTAATAGGCTTCTGAATACTGATGGGAATTTTTGTTGAATTCCCTCTCTCCAATAAAGCAGTTAATTAAAATGTTGAGTTTTTGTAGCTGAAATCCTCTGTGCCCACATTCTCCCAGTATTTGAAATCCAAGCAGGAGCAGTTTGAAAAGGAAATGAATCTGAAGTGTTATTTCATTGTCCCATGCTTTAAATAAAATTTAATTTTGCTCATCCAGCAAAAGCCACATCTAATACTGAGTTTGTGGGAGAACTCTGCTTTCTGAAGCAAGATGAGGCAATGCTAGAAAAATCCACTTTGGCTTAAAACCTGAAAGGAGTTAAGGAGAAAAGCAAACCCCCAAATCAAAAGCACAACCCTCCCATTTCTCTCCCAGCCATCCATCTGTGTTCCTTAAGGATTCATGCACTTGGACTTGTTACAAATGTGTATGCTGTGTGTTTTCTGGTAAGAATGGTCAAATTCCTTTTTCTGGCACAAATCTGTCATCTTTGTGTGTTTAGCCCAAACTTCACTTGTTGGCACAGCAAGTAAACGTTTTTCTGGCGTGGCTTCATTTTTCTGTACCTTTTCCCCAAGCTGTAGCCGCTTTGAAGGCTGTTGCAATTAATTTGTTAACAACTTTGTTTCCCTAATTTGGCTCAGCTGCTTTGAATGAGAAGGGCTGGTGGATGGCAGCAGAGAATTGGCTGTGCAGAACTCCTCAGGAGCAGTGGAGCGAGAGGAGAGTGATCCGATTAAGGAGGAGCCGCCCACATGATTTAGCAGAGGGACGAATCCTTGACTGGGAAGTGTCTGTGGGACCTCCTGGGAGATGTGGAGGACTTGGTCAGGGTGATGAATTTGCTTCTTGATTTCAGAAGTTAAATTGCTCCTTTTTATTTCATTAAAGCAGAACACTGGGTTCTGCTCTGTTGCTTGACAGTGATTTTGGCCATATCTGAACGTCAGAAGGACACGATAAGCCATTAGGGCTTCATGCAAGGGGAAGTTCACCAGCCCAGGAAGCTGCTTGAGAAACTGCAGCTCCAAATTGGCCATCCAGCCCTGCTCTAATTCTCTACTGCACTGATAAGAGCAAAGTAAGGTCTGCTCGTAAACCAGGTGCTGTAAGTCAGGTCTCTGATGTCCCTCCATGGAGCTGGAAGCACTGCCTGGAGCCCGAGGTCCAGGGGAGCTGCAGAAGTGCATGACAAGCAAGTGACTTCCCTGTGTTACACAAGAGGAAAAGTTAGCTGTGATTTTTTTCTTGGGAATACTAATTTGAGTTCAAGTTTGAAAAAAGCAGAAACAAAAGCAGAAAGCCCACTCAGGGGGGAGTTCGGGAGCGATTTGCTTCAGTTGTTCCTGAAATTGGTGGAAAGATTCCTGCTGGTTTCAATGGGAGCCTTTCCTAGACCAGAATGTCAAATATTAATCCTTTTTCTTCATGATTTAAAAGTGGAGGTTTTGTCTTTGAGACAGGAATGGGGAAGGGGCAGTGGACAGCGTGGCTTCTGTCCCTTTCTGAGAAGGAGAAGGTGCTTTGTGTCTGTCTTTTTATTTTTCCTCTGAAGTGTCTGAAGAGGCCACAGGAGAAGGAAGTTCTGTGTGTTGAACCCCGCTAGGGGAACAAGCTGAGGTATCTGTATAAAAGAGCAGTGAAGAGGCATTTCTTAGAAATCTTCAGCTGGAAGGTAGGACAGAATGATTTGAGGCAGTTGCTGCAGAGATGAGCAGTTCTTAAAAGCAAAAGGTTCTTTTTTAAGAGAGATTTGTTGTGTACAGTGTGGGGGGCATTATTGCTGGAGACAGCAAGGAAGCCTGGTCCTGGGAGAAGCACTTCTCCAGTACTGGAAAAGATGGCACAATTATTCCTCAAGGGTTTTAGGGAGCCTCAAGCACCTACTCCAAGTTGATCACTCGTTTAACTTGGAGCTCATGAGTGAAGATTCCCATTAAACTCCAAACCACTTGGTATAAACCTATCTGGGGTTTTTTTGTCCAGGTGTAAGTTTTTCTGTTTTTCAGCATCATGCAATTGGAAGTTTTCCAAAGGGCCCTTCTGCCCTGAGCCCTTTTGGTGGAAGTGGTGCCTCAAAGCCTGGTGGGCGGGGGTGTTCAGCTCAAGCTGTAGTGTTGTGGTTGAAGGGTCTAGCATCTCCTTTCACAGGAGAACAGCCTCTCCTTCTTTTTAGAGTCTTAACAAAAATTTCCCTGGATTTGGTATAAGCAGCAAAGGATCCTTCCATTAGGTGGGAACAGGCTGTCCTCACACTGACTGTGTTTACTGGCTGGGAGGATTAAAACTGTGCAGTGCAGAACCCACCATCCCTGCTGGTTCTCTGCGCCACCGGGCAGGCGAGACGTGCAATAAATCACTGTGTGCGTGCCCACATTGCTCTGTAATTCCTCTTCTACCTCCAGTTCTCCAGGCTGGTGTGTAAAGCTGTGAAAGCTGAGGGGAGTGGCCTGCTGCTTTACTTTTTAAGTTTATTTCTTTATTTAAATTTGAGGTGAGAGAGCATAACGTCTTACAAGTTGCTTTCTGTTGGCTTCTGAAATATTATCTACGGAGTCAGTGGTTTCAGTACTTTAAGCAGCACTTAAATTCTTCCCTAAATAAGTTAATTTTACATTACAGCGAGGGCTTAATGTACCCTTGACTTGCTTGAAGCCTAGCAGATCTGAGCTGAATTGTTTTTCTCTATTAAGTTTTAGCCTCTCCATATCCGTATTTTCCTGGGAAGCCTCTCACGCAGCTTTGTCGGCGCCTCCAGCCTGGGAACCCTTGCTGTGTGGGCTGCAGAGCAGTTGGGTTTGGCTTTTCCATAGGCATAAGGGCCTTTTGGCATCACTGCTGCATTTTTGTGTCTTTTGATGTCCAGATTAAGACATGCTTAATTTTTATATCTGAGCTCAGAACCTTCCTGCTGTGACCTGGTTTTATTCTGGTGCATAAAACAGGCAAAATGTTTCAAACCAGTGAAATAATTCTTTGTACCTCTTTTGATGTAACTTTTTCCTCAAATCTGCGTGCACATTGAAAAGCCTGTCCTGCTTCCAAGGGTGAGAGATTTCTCGATAAACTCAGCCTGGAGAGTGGTCTGTGGCACTGGGAGAGCTGTGGTTTGGTCTGGGGAAGCTGCAGCCTCCTGTCCTTAGCAGAGAGAGGAACTGGAGTTGAGCACTGGAATGGGCTTCATGAGGCACAAACCATTTATGGAGGGAGCCACTGGAACCATCTGCAGGGGCTTCTTTCTTCCTGCAGAAGTGTTGAGCCAAGGACTCTGTCCTGGGTGTCTTCTCAGACATATCCCATCAAAAGGCTGTTTCGGTCTCTGCAGGGTGAAGCCCGTTGGGCACCAAGGGTCAGGATCCATCTGTGTTACATATCAGAGAGATCTTGTTGAAGGGTCTCTTAACTCTTGCTCTTCTGAGAGTCCTGCATATTTCTGTGTCAGCAGCCATCCCTTCCTGCAACACTGGCATGCTTTTCTTGTGTGCTCAGGGAACCTCCCTGTGTGTCCATCTCCCCCTCAGCCCAGAAACAATGCACTTGTTAAGTCTCTGTTTCATAAAAGCCTGAAATAGGAGATCTGAATGCATTTGTCAGAAAGATCAAGATGTTATTAGCCAAAGGTCGCTCCATTTATCATCCTAATAACGCTCATTACTGTGGTTCCATATGCCATGAGATTCCGAGAGGCTGCTGCCCTTCTGACCCTTTCATAAGACAGGAGAATTCCTCTTGTTATTAAAACTTATTTTTATATCAGTGTGCATGGGCTTACTTGTCTGCTCTAAATAACTCTGGTCCTCGTTTTGTCCGCACAGATTTCTCTGAGTATTTGTGACCTTCCTGCAAACTCTGCTTTAAAAATGTTCTTCTGGATGTAGTGATTACCTTTGGAGGATGAGGCTTGTTTGAAGATGTGGTGTTGTCTTCCTTACCAGCTAATGAAGTTAATACTTTGTTGTTCATCACTTTGAGGGTCTGTGACTGGGGAAAGCCTCTGGCCCCTGTTTGGGGCAATCCATGAAAGACAACCCACGTGCTCCTGCCTGCTGAACTCAGGCAGGATCCTGGGAATTGAGGACATGAGCCTTTCTTCTGCAGTGCTCCAGGGCTTGGCGTTTATTGCCTTCCCTGAAAAACCAGAGCTCATTCCCAGCATCTGCAGAATGTTGCACTCACCTGTCCTGCCTGCTGGTGGAGAATCCTGAGTTGCTTCCTTCCTCTCCAAAGGATCATGGCTTGTCCATCATCTCACCCTGCTCTGTCCTCTTTTCTCCTTCATTTCCATGTAGCTCTCAGGAAGCACCTTTGAGACCAGACTTACAAACCTGCCTGGTGGTGGCAACCCTGGAGGCCCTGTCCTGGTACCCAGGTGCACAAGTGGTGTCCCTGAAACCCTCAGCTCCACTTGGCAGCCACCAGCAGGCTCAGCAGATGGTGAAGGATTGATTGAGTGGGGGAAAGCAAACTAACCCTTCATCTCTGGACAGTGAAGAACTGGATGGCTGATTATTTTAGTTGCAGATGCCTTGGCCATCTGGACACACACGTATATGCTTTGATTTGAAAGCAGGTGAGACTGCTGTCAGCACAGAGACCCTGGGAGACTCACAAAGTCTAAAAGCAAAGCCTGGTTTGAAGCATTTCCTACAGTTTCTGTGCTGCAGCATTAAAAAACTTGTGGCTTCTATATTTTTTCTTTCTTCCTCTGCTTTTCGTGATCTTTGTGATCATGAGCACTTGCATCCTTCTGGAAGAGGAGAGTAAAGGCACTTAGAGATGCTGAGCTTTGAGAACAGAGGTGGTGGAGGTACATTCATGATCCCAGATGTGGGGTCTCATTTGCCCAGGTGGCAGTGGGGAAAACATACAGAAAATAGAAAGCACCTTTTCTACATTTCCTTCCTTCTTGTCTAGTTGTTATCCTGGAACAATTCTTCGTGACTCCATACCATATTCCAAAAGAGATAGATTTTAGGGTTAGTGAACTGTGTTGCCTTGACAGTTCCCATGTGCTTTCTTTCTCTCAACAAAACTGAATGGAGCTGAGATAAGGTTTATAACACAAACATTATTTTAAACTTCAGATTTGCACTGGTTTTAATACAGGATGCAGCACTGCTAATCCTGCTGAGCTTGTTGGCTGTCAAAAATACTTTTTTTTTTTTTTTCCCCCCCCTTATGAAAGAAGGTTTCTGATGTGTGGACACAATCTTGACTGTTGACTGAGATTAGGTTCTCACCTTTTCAAATACCCAGAGGCAAGCAATGAATTAAGTGTTAGGAAAACTATGGGGATTTCTTTAAGCCAGTCCTCTGGCATTTTAGGATACAGCCTGTTGTTAATGAACAATTGCACTGGGTTCATAAAATCCAAGGGAAGTAGTCAGAGGATTAGAATTGATCCAAAATGCCCTGAGTTGAAACTTTGACTCACAATATACTAATGGGCAACTTGTTTTGCCTCCCTTTAAAGCAGGGACAGTAATTCACAGTGTCTGTGGAATAGTTAATATGGTGAAAAATCAGTTTAAAGACAGGGAAGGAAATACTTAAAGTAGATGTAATACTGAGCTGGAAGTGGAGGAGACGTTTTGAAAGATTGAGCATGTGGCATAAACAAGTTTGAGGTATCTCCATAATCAAGTGATTCCTAATTCATGTGCCTCTGGCACATCCAGCCCTGACTCTAAAGGAGTATGACTGGACATCTTGGTAAGGTGAAGTGATTAATGAGTGGCCATGAAAATGGTTCTCTTAATGCTGTAAATTATTTATGATCCTGCACAATTGATTGTCCCCAAAATATCCTGTTTTTGTAGGAGCAGCCTCATTAATATCTGGCCCCGATTCTAAATAATGCAGCGCTGGTACAAATTGGTGCTGTGTGTGTTTCTGCTCCATCCTGAGGGACTCTGCTGCTGACAGCCTGTCCTGCCTGTAACTTTTAGGGCTTTTTTTTTTACAAAAAACCTGGTTTACATTACAAGAAAAGCAGCCAGGAGTGGTGGTGCTGCAGATGAAGCGCAGGTCACGTGCACTTGCTGGGGTGAGAGTGGTCCCTTCTCCAGGGTCTTCTGCAGCTCTACATGTGCCTCTCTCTGGCAAGAAGACCCTTTCTGGGTGGCATCCTCTTCTCCTTCTATGCTTAATGTCTCC
This sequence comes from Acropternis orthonyx, assembly GCA_035583155.1. Lineage (NCBI taxonomy): Eukaryota > Metazoa > Chordata > Aves > Passeriformes > Rhinocryptidae > Acropternis > Acropternis orthonyx. The sequence continues at coordinate 11,929,079 of JAWWEU010000037.1, read as the reverse complement.
CTGGAGGCAGGCAGTGTGTTATGCAGTGATTGCAGCACAGGACAACAGACCAGCAATTCCTGGGTGATAGTCCCAATTCTTGCTTGGTAAACTCGAGGGAAGGTCCCCCTCCCTGGTGTCCCTGCTGCAGGCAGGAGTGAGATGGCAGCTCCCTGCAGAGCTGGGAAGGACCCAGAGGGGACATCTCCTGGAAATTGCAGCTGATCAGTGCTGGCTTGGGAAGATAGATGATAACTTGCTTGTGGGTACCATCAGAATTATGTTCAACTGGTGAAACATCAGTGTTTAGAGGACAGGAGAGCGAGTGCCTGGCTGGAATGAAACACTGCACAGTGCCCAGCCATTGATCAAACCCAGAGGGAGATGTTTAAAACAGCTGCTCTTTTCCCTTTGTTAATGAAGCCATTGATGAGGAACAGAGTTCTTTCCCCTCTCCCCAGGGTTTCAGGTCATTCCTCTGTGTTCGGTGCAGTCAGACTCATCACAGTGCTATTGTAAAGCCTCGTGTTCTGATCATTATCTTGTTGACTCAAACTAATCTTCCTTCCCTAAATAAGTATTGACACTGGCCCTGCATGTATTTTATTTTATTTTATTTTTTTAACAGCACTAATTGGATTAAAGTAATTGTCACCCATGAAGGATGTGGTGGGAGCACAAAGGGCACGGGGACAGCTGGGCTGTGGCCACCATGGTGACTGGTGACATCAGTGGTGTGCAGGGCTGGAGCCCAGTGAGCAGGGCCTGACCTAAGCCCAGGGCTGCTGCTGCTGCAGCCCCACTGCCCATGGAAACAGAGGGTGCAGAGTTGCCTGGGAGCACAGTGTGGTGTAAACAAACAACACGTGCTCCTGTGGCGTCCACAACTTCTGAGAGGGCAGGAATTGCCTTCCTGGTGGGAGTGGGGGATCCTGTTGTGGCTGGAACTGGGTTCCCCATTAACTGGGCACTGGGAGGAAGAGCAAGGCTTGCCTTGAGTAAGGAGCAAAAGTCACAAGTCCCTTGCTGTTCTCCAGCAACGTGGTTGTTGCAGGGACTGTCAGTCTGACTTGATGTGGATTATTCCTGATTGTACCTGACAGAGGGCAGGCTCAAAAGTCCTATTACAACCCATCTCTCGGGTAGCAGGGCTCCCATTATTAAAGGTGAGCTCCTGCCTACCTTTAAGACTGTCTTTCCAATATAACCACTAATTAGGGCTGTGCTCAACTCCTGCAAAACAGGAGCAGGGAAGCTTCCCTGCGTGAGGGCTGTTTTCCTGGATTTTGGTAAAGGTCCCTACTCAAGCCCAGTGAGAAAGACTTGCTTCATGCTTAGGATGCTGAAGTGGGGATGGAAAGATCTGGGTGCTGGATGCAGCCCTGCCAGCAGCTCTGTGTCTTGAGGTTACTTTCTCTTTCTTCAAATGGATGCTCTCATACTGATTCCATCATATTTAATGGGAGGGGACTCAGCTGGTCTGACTGGGGCACAAAACCCTTTGACAGCAAGAAGGTGTGAGCTCTTCCACTCCAGCACCCTCCGACGTTAATTACAGCAAGGGTGATTTTTATTTTGAATTTAATTCATGTAGCTTCCTGTTTGCTCTTAGAACTTGTTGTGCACTGATAAAATTATGGTGGTTTTCATATGATGAGTAGTTCTGCATCTTTGCTTCTGGGAGAGTGGAATGGTACCATTTTCTTGTTCCCTTCCTTCACACCTTTTTGCTCAGGTGTCACCCTAGTTTGGGTGATCTGGTTTTAATTGTTTCAGGTCTTTGACGCATGTTTTGAAAAGAAAAGGAAAAAAAACCAACAAAAAAACAACTTTACTGTACTTTTAGTGTTAACCAATGTTTTGTTTCTGTAGTCAAAGCCCCGAGTGTTGATTCCCTGCAGTAAACCCTGCCCTGCTCTGTCAGAGATCTGCATCAGCAGGCAGGAGGCTGGTGGTGGTGAAAGCAGATTGCTTGTAATGAATTAGATGTCAGCTCAAATGCTCAGAAAGGAGTGGTTAACAGAACACAGAGCTGAGTCAGACACAGCAAGAGACAGCTGAGGGCAAGGATACACCCCTGAGCATGCACATCCTCACTGGGCGTGTTACCCGGGTGCAGAAATCCTCTGCTGGGAAACCGTGCTGGGAATAAGCCATGCACAAGCTCCAGGACCTTCTGGTGTTTCCCAGGGTCTTCACCATTGGCTTCCTGGTTTCAGGGGCTGTTCAATCCTGACTGGAACTGTGCTGTCCTGTTTTGTGCTGGTTTATTAGCGACTGACTGCTGCTGTCACCACAATAACTGGAAACTCGGTTATAAGAGCGAAATACCCCTCAGCCTAAATAAGGTCTAACTGGGGAGAGCTGGGAGTATTTTTCCCTTGACGTGTGGAAGAGATTGAAAACAAGTTTATTCCTCTCCCAGCCTGAGTTTTGTTACTCAACCCTTCATACCTTTATATTCCTTTCTAAAACTGGACAGAAGGGGTCTGATTAGTGAAACCAGGGTTTCAGAGCTCTCCAGTGAGGGCAGGACTTCTCCTTCCTAGGCAGCTTCAGACGTGTTTGTGGTCTGCTGGATTGCGTGAGGCACTTTAGGTTTTCTCTGGTTCCCAAAGGACAGGTCTGTTCCTGGGCACTTAATTGGCATTTGTGGTGGCCTTGGCATCCAAAACAAGAAAACAACAGTCATTGGTTATAGGGAATGTTTTCTCAGCCTCCCTTGCCACAGTGTGAGCAAGTATGTTAGCAGGATCCTCAGGGGATGTGTGCTGTCATGTTCTTGTTCTGTGGTTACATAGATGGCCTCGCTGTCATTGTTAAGTGAAACCATCAGCTGGCTGGAAACTTCTTGTATCCATATCTGTGTCTAAGTGGGCTAAAAAAATCCCAAGAGTTCAGTGTTATTTTAATGCATTCTCCCAGAAGAATTTGTCTGGACTGTCAAAATACCCTGTTCCCAAGTGGGAGCTGGAGTATGAAATGCCACCACAAAAGAAAAAATCTTCTGCTTATTGTTTCCAGATAATGATTTGTGTCTTCATTATCTGTGGACAGAAGGTCTGTCAAGTGCTGTCAGTCTTCATAACTGGAGTCATCTCAAATCAAAACTCCCGTGGTCAAGTGGCCCGGGTGTGACTGTGTTGCTGTGGGGCTGGAAGGACTTCCCTGGGAAGCCTTTTGGAATCACTCTCACTTAGATTGAGGTTGTGCTGTAAACAAGGTAAGATTACAGCTATAACCTATTTCTGAGAGCTAGAACAGTGTCTGGGGTCACCCATTGTCACGGGCAGCCTGTACTGTTCTCTGCATTATCGTGGCACTGCTCAAAGGAGTAAGTTACAGTGGAAAAACAACTTCAGGAGAAACCAAACCACGGAGCTGTTTGCAGTGCTGCCCTTGGCTTTGCAGAGATTCTCTGCTTGTGCTCCTGAGCTCGTGCACAGCCTGGGCTGGAACACAAGGAGAAGGGCTCTGGGTTAGGATAACATTCTTCCTGGCGGTCTTCTGACTTGCTTTGTGGGGCTGCTTTTTCTTCTAATTCTCCAAAAGCAAAACACTACAAGCCAAGCTTAATTTACACAACCCGCGTTCTGTATTTCTCCAGCTGATCCAATAGGCCACATCCTGACTGTTCTATCCAACATTGTGCGTTGTTGTGGTGTGAATGCTGTTCCTCCAGCTGTGGTGACACACTCCTCAGGTTGGGGAGGGCTTCTTGTTGCCATCCAGCACCTTTCCTTTAGGGATCTGCATCCCACTGGAACAACACACATGGAGTCACCTGGTGCCATTGAGCTGTGCTGTGTCATTTGCTGGGCTAAGGCTTTGCAGGATGGGGAGTCACATTTCTGAGTGGGAAAGGAGATGGAAGGTCTGAGAACTCTCCAACCTGCCTTTGCCAGTGGAAGGCTCTGTTTCCAGCAGTTTGTCTCCTGTTGTGAAGGGCAGATGATAAATGGGGTTAGGCTTGCCCAGTGGTTAAATGACATTCACGGGAATTATTCATCTATGATTGCTGTGCTGAGGTCATGTGCTGTGTCCCATGCTATGCTGCTGTGCCAAGAGATTTATTTTAATAGAAGCCTTTAAGTAACTGGCATTCTTGCTAATCATGGTGCATCTGCTTCTCTGGGTTCCCTGTTATGAGTAATTTAATGCTATTACTTTAGCTAGGAGGGATCTGTGTCACCATCTGTCCTGAAAAGCTATTGATGGGGCTGTGCAGAACATGGAGTGTCATCAGCACAAGAGAGGGACTTCTAAAAGGATGACTGGATTTCCTGTTGTAATACAATATAAGATGGTTTACTGTGATTATGACTTAGAAAACCTGCATACAGAGTCTGTCAGCTACTCTCTGATTTTGTTGGGGACCATTCCTCAGGTATTTGCAGAGGGAGGGAACTGTGTCAGTTCAGAGTGAGTGGTAATGACACAGGTAATCTGCTAAATAAAGTTTCCCCTTCTCCCAGGGCCTGGGGTCTATGAGGCTGAAACTTGAGAGACTGACCCCAAAATGCCTCCACATCTGCCACCCCCGCCACAGATCCTCTTTGGAGAGGCCCTGCCAGACACTTCCAAATGCTTTCCTAATCAGTGGTTATTTTGTATGTTGTTTACAGATCACTTCTTGTAACAAGCCCCTCCAGGCTGTAGCTCAGCCACAACAGGCATGAAGAGGCTTTATGGCTGAAGAGCAAATTGCTCTTCGCTCCCAGAAGTGCTTCACTTTCAGAGCACCACTTACACCCAGAGTATCATCCTGGTCTCTCAAGTGCATGTGGCTGATGTCTTTATTTTTATTATATGAGGAAGAAATATTTGTGCTTTTGTGGTCAGTAATCGTACTTGTTTACCATCTAACCGGACTCTTTTGGCCCTTCCTTACCTCACTGGTTGCTTTCTCAACAAGCCAACTGGTAATTAGAAGAGTGTGCAGGGCTGGGAAGCAGCTTTGTGTGGTTTTATGGTGCAGTTCCTCTTTGGTCACGCTACCCTTCCCAGCAATGTGTTGTGTTTTGGGTATTAATTTGGCCTGATTCAAAAGTTCTGGCTCTAAAGACAGTTTGGGATCTAGTCTTTGATTATTTTTCTTTTCAGCAGAGCTGCAGTTCTTATTTCACATTCATCTAAGAAAATGTTCTTGCTGCCCTTGTCATATCTTATGTAGATAAAGTGACAAGTAGGAGAAACGTGTAGGGCCAAAATTTGCTGAAGGTTTCAAACTGGGTGACAGGGCTGTGGGCTGGAGCTGGTCACCTGGAAAGGCTGAAGGAGGAGGCACACCCTGCTCTCAGAATAGGGTTTGCAGTCTGCTGCAGGTGCATGGGAGTGAATAAAATCAGGAATCCGAAGTGGGATGTGAACTGGCTTTCACAAGGAGTTTCAGTGAACTTGCCTTTCCCCTTGTGTGTCTCCTCCCAAAGCGTTGGGGCCGGGACACGGTGCCACCCTGACATCTCCCACTGTCACACAGCTCTGGCTGAGAACCTGTTAGCCAGGTCGTGTGGAAAAGCTGCTTATGGAAGTATTCATGTAAAAAAAGAACTTGGCTGGGGTGGCAGGTCGCCAGGGTTCAGCTGGGGGCTGGGAACCAGGAGGCTCCTCTTCGACAGAGAGGCTTCTCTTAGAAGTGCCTAAATGGGCAAGAGCAAGTGGGAAACGTCAGTGCTGGCTCTGGGTGTGGACGTCAAACTGTGCTCTGGTCCCAAGTGAGGACTTGTAGAACTGACTGGAGTCTAGACTGGAGTTTTAAATCCATCTGATGTACACCGTGATAACTGGGCACGAAGAGAGCCCAAGATCTTCCCTTTGCTTGCCATTTGCATGTGCTTCTGCCATGCCATAAAACTCCAGGTCTCCATAATTTGTATGAACTGTTCCGAGCAGATGCTGTGCTGTTACTCTGTCTGACACATCCACTCTGCTGGCTGAGCTACTGCCTTTTCCAAGACCTTTGAATTAACCAGATTTTGGGGTCATCAAGATTATTTAATGTTATTGTCATAAATATTTGTACAGGACTTGGTCAGTGCTTATATAAGAACTGAAAGTCAGTAATTTGTTTGAAGAGGATGTGTGCTTTAATGAACTGCCAGCTGAGTGATAGAAATAAACTGGAGAAAAAGTACTCTTCTGGTTTTCTTTTTTTTTTTTCTTTTTTTTTTCCTACTGCAGTTTGTGGAGTGGAGAAAAAAATACTCTTTGGATTGTCAGTTGTTTAGGTTTGTTGGTTATGGCTGTTTAAATTTTAAATCACTTGAAAGCTCTTTAAAAACAGGGCTATTTACTTCTGAATAGCTCTGTTGGCTTATCATTTTGTCCTCAAAAGACGAGAAGCTGATCTCTTGCATCTTACTGATAATTTTGTGTTAAACCATGTTATCCTTTGAGTTGTTCGTATGCCAAAACTGAGAAGTTGCTTTTGTGTTAGATTTCACGGTTGATTCTTGGTATAAAATTCCTTTATTTCCCCTTAATTTTCAAAGTGCTGTGCTCTCAAATACAAACAATAAGCTCGAAATGCTAACAGTATGAATCTGTTGTTTGGAAATGATGAAGGTTATACATCATCCAATCTGCTGGAATGTGTTAGAAATTAATAAATATTTGGTTTGCCTCAAGCTCTTCTTAGAAGCACTGAAATCAGCACTTTTTTTTATTGAGGGAATTCTTGCCAGGCTTCTCAATGAAGGACAAGCCCACAAATCAGCCAAACTGCGGAGGCTGCCAGGGGGTGCAGTGTGCGTTCTGGCAAACTTGGGTTCTTTTCTTCTAAATATCTTAATTAGCAGAGCATGGTCTCCAAGCTGTTCTTGGAGAGCTGCTGCCAGGCCAGATCACAGGCAACAAGCCCCCAAATCCAGTGGGATTAGGTCACAGAATACTCTTTAGCCCTGTGAGCACACAGTTGTTTGTGTTGGAAAAGCCCTCCCAGCCCAAGGAGCCCACCCTGTGCCCACCTTGTCCCCCAGCCCAGAGCAATGAGTGGCACATCCTTGGACACCTCCAGGGATGGGGACTCCAAACCTCCCTGGGCAGCCCCTTCCAGTGCCTGACCACCCTTTCCAGTGAGAAATTCCTCCTGATGTCCAGCCTGAGGTGATGCGCGAGTGCCCGCATGGTTCTTCACATCGATACGCTGCCCTGCAAGGTGCCAGGCGGAACAAACCCCCTTCTGCTGTGCCATGTGCTGCTGCAGAAGGTTTGGGTGCTGTTGGGTGGTTCACAGCTGGAGCCCAGGCTTGGGCTGATGTGTGTGACCTGTTACAGGAGCAGGAACTCAGGTGGCAGTAGATCCCCCCCATTCAAGCTGTATTCAAACGTAGTGTCCAAATCAACATCTCTGCAGGTTCTCTAATGAATCAGTTCTCTGGTTTTGGGTTGGCCAGATGAGTCTCTGAAGTTTTCCTTCATGATCTCTAGGTTTGGTGCTCTCAGTGCAGTTCTGCTCTGCTCCAGAGGAGTGCCAGCAACCATCCCCAGCGTCCGTGTGCTGTGAGAGCCCGGTGCGTACAGTGCCCTGGAAAGATGAACTATGTGAGATTTTTTTTCCCTTTCAGAAAAAGAGCAGAGAGGAGACATGTGGGGAAGGCAGTGGAGTGGAGATCCTGGAGAACAGGCCCTACGTGGATGGGCCAGGAGGCAATGGACAGTACACCCACAAGGTGTACCACATTGGGATGCACATCCCCAGCTGGTTCCGCTCAATCCTGCCCAAGGCAGCTCTGCGAGTCGAAGAGGAATCATGGAATGCTTATCCTTACACGAGGACAAGGTAAAACTGAGCCACTCCTCCCTCTCCAGTAATACCCTTTAGAAAAACCGGGGTCAAGTCCTAAAATTCTTAGGCAGTGCTGAATCTCTGGAGCAGGAGCGTTGCCTGGGCTGAGTGCAAACATTACTGGGGAATTTGTGGCTCGTTGCTCTGAAATGTTGAGCTGTTTTGTCCATCAAAGCGTGGGAAATCTTGAATGGTTTTTATTTAGTCTTGTATCCTGCACTGCATGTTCTGCTTAACATTGCAGATATCTGCTAGCTCAGGGAAGTTATAAATGTACCCAGTGCTGGGACAGATGTCGTGCTGAATGCTGTCAAGGAAGACAAGATTCATTTCTTCTGCAGGGGAAAGAAAAATCTTAATAAATATATAAATAAATAGGGGCCTTCTTTTCTGGAAACTGTCTTTCTGTCATTTAACTAGAAAATAACAAACCTACATCCTATAGTTTTCACCCTGAGGAGGGAAGAGAGCCAGAGGCTCTGAGGAGCCCTCTGGGACCTCCTTGTTTGAGCTGATTTTTGTCTGGGAGGACTTCAGATGGCCTGGAATAAACAGCCTTTGTGCCAGTTGCTCTGATCCAGAGCATTTGCACTTTGCCAGGTTTACATGTCTGATATCACTGAGATCTTTCATAATAAAAGGGCTTTAGTGGATATTTTTATCAAAAAACCTGGGAAAGTTTCCTGGTTCTGTTGTAGCTGCTTTATCCAAGTAACACCAGTCCTGGCAAAGGTGGGGAGTCAGAGTTTGCATTCAGAACACTGCCAGTGAGTGAGTATAATGGAGCTGCCTGACTTGGAAGTGATTAAAGTCCACTTCCAGTCAGTTTTTATCTCTTCTCTTGAAGTGCCCAGAAGTCAGTCAGTTGGCCAGGAAACCTGTGCTGCACAGAACTGGTCCATATTTTATCCTGCCATGGATTCCAGGCAGGAGCTCTGCTTTTCTCCTTCTTTAAGGAGTTATTAAAGAACCACCTCTTTACTCTGTCCAGTGGGTATTTTAAGCAGACCTGCAGTGAAACCTGAGTTGAAGGCTGGCTGGGATTTGAGGCTGATCCACTCTGTGCTGTTGTGGTTTTCAGGTACACGTGTCCTTTCGTGGAGAAGTTCTCCATTGATATTGAGACGTACTACAAAACTGATCCAGGGGACCACAGCAACGTGTTCAACCTTTCTCCTGCAGAGAAAAGACAAGCCATTCTAGGTAAGCAGCCTTTTTTTCCTTTACTTTTTCCTTCATTCTGCCTGTCCGTGCCCCCTGAACCCATACCTTGCACCCTGTGGGGTCACTCTGGGTAGGGTTACATCCAGTCAAGTGAGGACACCTGAGTTCTCTTCTAGACCTGATATAAATCACATGGAAATAATTTGAATCCCCCCACCTGTAAGTTGAAGCTGATGTTTTTCCATCTTATTTATGCAGCTCCAGAGAAGAGTAAGGCATCTAATAAATTTGGGGGTAATAAGTAGAAATAAGCAGAGAAAATATTGCTGTATAGTTGCAAAAATATTGCTGTATATTTACGTGGCTCCCTTGTGGATATGGAAATGATTCCTATCTGCATTGTTGAAGCAGGAAGGTGCATTTCATTTTTGCTCCCTCTCCTTCTAGTCTTGTCCTCGTGCAGGTTAGCACTCAGCTTCACAGCTGGCTTTAGAAGATTGAGTTAATGGATTTTATGAGAAAAGGCAAAAGGGAACATCATAAAAAGGCAGAGCATGATAAGTGTCAGAGCAATTCCTCTGTCTTGCCATTCCGGCGTGGTCCATGCCCATGGCATTTTCCAGAGACCTGGCTGTGAGACAGGGAGTGCTGGCAATGACAGCCATGCAGGACTGAAGCATTCTTGGGATCAAAGCATCCCTTGCTCTGGAGCAGTGTTGGACCTGGAGCTCTTGAGCTGGAGCTGAGTCCTGGCAGCCCTGGGAAAGGGCTGTGCTGGCTCCTGGAGCCGGGTGGGACCTGGCCATGACCCCGAGCAGTTTTATTTGAGTGTTACATGATTTAAACTTCTTTGTTTTGCGCTTCACTTGGACTGTCCTCATTCCTGAGCTTGCCTGATCAGCTTTCAGTGCTGAACAAACAGGCTGGAGTCATGCTGCCTCCCTGAGAGGTGTCAGCAGAGCTGTCATTCCTCGGGAAGTGTGATCCTGCCCTTCAATCCAAACTTCAGATGCTTCTGCTGAGCTCTGGGGTGGGGGTTGCAGGTCTTTAAAATATGACCTGATCCTTCACTGCACTCCCGTTCCAGTTTCCACTTTTTGGTTGTTTAATTAGGGCTTAAGTTCAGCTTTCTGCCTTCCTCAGTACGTCTGGTCTAACAGGAGCAGTGAGGAGTTCCCGGTATTCTGGTCTGATGGACTCCAAAGAGAAGATATTCCGGGGGTAGTGCCTATTCCATAGCAGGGCAGGTGTGTGTTTCACTGTCTTGGATCAGACAGCTGGAGCCCTGTGAGTGATAGCAGAAAAGCTGAAAGATGGAATGTGCAACAGATCCTTGTGGAGCTGGAAAGATGGAGCTGCCACAGTGGATGTGCAGTCACTGTGGGCAAAAAAACCATCTCTTTGGAGCAAAGCCTCTGTTTGCTGGAACTGTGTGTGCTCGTTCCTCCAGCAGAGCTGATCTCTGCCCAGCAGCAATGCATAAACAGTTTAAATATCAGTTGTTGAAGTGTAAGTCAAAAGAAACTAAACTGCTGTAGTGCTTCTGGTACTTACTAAAACAGAGATAACTCACGAAAAATGGTGTTCTCTTCTTTTGTTCAGGAGAAGAAAACGTCTAACTGTTTTCATTCTCTTTCTGTAGATCCTATTGATATTGTTAAGGATCCTATCCCTCCACATGAATACAAAGCTGAGGAGGATCCAAAGCTGTATAAATCAGTGAAGACTAAAAGAGGGCCCCTCTCAGAAGATTGGATTCAGGAGTACAAGAACAACCCTGGGAAATACCCCATCATGTGTGCATACAAACTGTGTAAAGTCGAGTTCAGATACTGGGGGATGCAGTCGAAAATCGAGCGGTTTATCCACGACGTTGGTGAGCATTTGTAGTCTTGCACAGTTCCCTGTCAGCTCCCTGGTGTTGCCTCTGAATCAGAACACAGAGGTGAGGTGTGTGCAATGCATCATATCCCGAGCCATGTCTGTGAGAGTCTCAGATCTGATGACTCTGTGTCAGCTCAGGAAAAGCCTAGTTATTCTGTCACTTGGAATCGTGGTATGTACAAATCCCAAGCATGTGTACCCACTGAAAGCCTTTCAAGTCCTCTGTAGGCAATATCTTGTATTCTCTCTCCTTTTTTTTTTTTTTAATTTTAGATAAGGATTTGTTAAACTTGCCAAATCACTTTCAAAATCTGCCAGTTTTCTTTATTGTGACCAAAATCCATCCTGAAGGGCTGCCTAAAGAAATAAGCTTTACTTCCGAGTCCTGAGTGCTTCCAGAAAGCCCCTCCCTTGGAGCATCCCTGGTTCCTACCTGCCCTGTGCCAGGGCTGGTGGGTCTCTGCCTGGCCACACATCTCTGGGATGTTCAGGGCCCCCCTGCACATCACTGGGCTGTGAGCTGTGGTGGGTCATGGACAGCTTGGAGTCGTGAGTAAATGTGCTGCTTTAAAGGATCCATCATTCTTAGGTCAGGACTCGTAGGGAGGAACTGGTTGTGTAGTAACTGAGTGGTGGCAGTGCTGGCAGTAATTTGTTCTTTGCAGAAAATCTATAACACAGCTGATACAGTTTCTGAGCCTTGCCACAAACAACAGGATCTATGGCCAGGTGAAAAACCTAAATAATGTTCTAAAGAAGCATTTCCATCTCAAAAAAAAGAAAAAGAGCAGATCTGTGGCTGTGCTCTGGCAAAGAGAAGGCCAAAGAAAGGCTGTGTAGAGAGTGGTACTGCTTTCTGTACACAGTGAATCCTCCTGCATGACCTCTACAGCCCTCCTTTTGATAAGCAAATCTTCCGTGAAGTGCCTGATTGTGGCATAAGTAGTTTTATGGCTCTTCACAGTCGTGCTGTTCTAGAGCTAAGGTGGAGAACGCTGACAGAGCAGTGGAGAACAGTGTGCTCCTCTCTCTGGATGCTCACAAGTTGTTTTCCTAAAGCTCCTGCGCTTTTCCTTCCCCGCCCCCCCCCTCAGGATGGAAGTTTTTCCCTGGTGCAGACTGTGTTACAAGTGCCTCTGCCAGGAGCTCCCTCGCAGTTCGGTGACATGGGTTAATTCAGTGTATGCTGGAAAACACGGGGGCAGAATAACAACTCCATTGTATCTGTGAAATGGAAAAGAAGCACGTGACTTCTCCAGTTGTTCAGAGGTGTTTGGCATAGATTAAACCGTGGTCCCTTCGAAACATTTCTTTTGTGTTCCCTGAAAGATTGCCTGCCATTTCCCTCTTGATTGAGGTTTTGCAGAGAGCAGAGCCGCTCATTGTCTGCCTTTCAAAAGCTTTCCCACTCTGTTATAATGATGGCAAATACTGTTTTTCAGAGTGGTTAAGATGCATAAAATCACAAAAGCCTTTAAAGCAAGACGAAGTAGAGTGAGTGAAAAGTGAAAGCAGAAGCTTTGGGTTTCTACAGGAGATGTGTGGCCTCCCCCTGCCCTGGGAGAGCCGTGGGGAAGCCACTAGTGAGTGGGCAAAGTGCCACAGCATTTGAACCACAGCCAGCAAGGTATGAGGATGTTGAAGTTGGAAGGATGTGGCTACAGCAGGACTGACCAGGCTCAGATGCTGATCCCAGTTTGGGGCTTTGAGCTGGTGACCAAAAGCAGATGGAGACCTTTGTGCAGTGGGCAGGTGGTGGTGGACCAAGCTCCCAGGAGCCAGAGATGTTCTGGTGGGTCAGCCCCTCCTTCCTTGGCATTTTCGTCCTGCTGCTTCTGTTCCCAAGCCCTGCAGATTTATTTCTTGGAGAATTAGCCTGCTCTGTGTGGGGTCACCAAGCCAGCAAGAAAACAGAGGCAGAAACAAACAGCAGGGTCCAAACTCTGCCCGAGGAGAGGAGCAGTACTTAGTGGAGCAAACTAAAATTAGAGACTGGGTTGAAAAAAGAACAGGTCTGAGGTAAGTGATGGATGGATTGTACAGAGTGGAGAGGCTGCTGAGCACAGAGGGAGTAACTCTGGGGGATGGTGTTGAAACGTTCTCAGTCGCGCTGAGCGCACCAGCCATTCTTTCCCATGACTAATTGGACAGTTACTCAGTGCTTTGACAGCCTGAGACACCGACTAAAATTGTGATTGTGGGCTATTAGTCTACTTGGCTGTAATATTTGTGTGCTTTTTTACTCCTTTCCCATAGATTTTAAGTTTAATTGGACTGGCACTGCATAATGTTCTGCTCCCACTTGCTTCCTAATGGTGCACGTGGGCTCGGAGTCTTTTGTTGTTAAACAAGAGTGTTGACTGTGTATGGGTTATTAATTATATACTGTGGCAAAGGGGGTTCCATCCCAGGAACTGGAGCTTTGGCCAAGCCACAGTGGCTTAGGCTAAATATGCCCAAATTGCTGCACGGTGCTGAAGCGGTTTCAGAAATCTCAAATGACCAAGTTCATCCGCTGCATGTTGGAGCCCAAAGGTAGAGTTTGGCCTTTCCAAGGGGAGGCAGGTTGCAGTTGGAATAATGTGGATGTGACCACAGGGGGTCTTTCGTGAAGGTTCTGAGCAAGGGGGGGAGGAGGGCAGGGAAGCAAGGAGGTGACTGCAGGTGGCCTTTGCTGGGTGGCATTCAGTCAGAGCCTATGACAAGGGTGTGGGATCAGTTGTGACCCTCAGGGAAATGGGGCTGCACAGGGACAATCAGGCAGCCTTTATTTGCTGCAGGGCAATTGTGAGAGTGTGTTACAAAATGCTTTGGGATGTTGCCTGTGGGTGCAGAGTCCATGGGTACATGAATAGTTGCTTTATGTGGACATTGAGGTGGTTTGGAGCAGGATTTGTTGGTGGGTTTTCTGATTTGAGTGGCTTTTTTGCATTGAGTTTTTGTTGCATTTACTATTTTTACTTCATGTTGAAAAGCAAACCCAGAAGTACAGACCAAAGCTTTTTCAATTCAGATGAAGGCTCCTCTCTGTCTGGGCTTGTCTCATGGTCATTTACACTTTCTTTTGTATGATGAAGTTCAACACCACAAATCATTTGCAAGAGTCAACACCTCATGGATGCAGCCTCTGAGATGCTGAGCTGAAAGCCGAGTGATTGAAATGTTTGCTCCCTGCTCAACTCTTCACAGATGATCTTTCAGCACAGAGCAGTGGGAAATGTTGCAATTAAATCAACATACAGGGACGGGCACTGCTGAAATCTGACTGCACGTGGGCATTTGTGCATGGGTGGTTTTCTTGTTTGGTTGGGGTTTTTTAAACCAAAGATTGCCCTGTGCAGAAATAATAGTCTAAACCTCTTCCCATTTTTCCTGATCGGTTTCGGTGTGTTGCCTGCTGAGCCTGTGGAGTTGTCCTCTGATTCTGGGGAATAAGACCCAGATGAATGTGGGGCACTCCGGGCAGGGGGGAAAAAACCTTCTCTGCAATCCTCCCTGACTGCCTTACACCTTCCACGTCTCTGCTCACACCACAGACCCCTCGTCATCTGCACGTCCTCCGTGCTGGGGATGTCTCTGGGTGAGAAGGGACCACCCACCCACAGCAGGTTGTGGCAGAGGGATGGAGTGTTGTGTCACCCAGAGCTTCACCTTGTTGTGTTCTGGGTGACCCAGAGGAAGGTGCCCAGTCTGTCCCCAGCCTGTCCTCCCCACCAGCTCCCAGGACCACAGGCTTGCAAGGGAAGCTGCATCTGGCACAGGGTGTGACAGGGACTTCTCTGGCCAAGCAGGAGACTTTTGTACCTCTCCTCCTTTCAGAGAGAAAGATGGAAGTGAACTGAGCCACAGATGCCTCTGCAGCACTGTGCTGGTGGACATCTGTGATCTGGTACAGGAAATTTTCCCCAATTTTTCCCAGGTCTGATCTCTCCCCTCCTTTTCACTTTTCAAATTTAAAAAAAACCTCATTTTTCTCTTAAGATTTCGACACAGATTTTGTTTCCATTGCACAGGTAGGGAAGCAGTGTCTGGACAGATGAGGTCAGTCATTTGTAGCTGGTTTCTGATTTTCTGTAGCTGCACAGGGCTCTTGGTGTGTCTCCTGGGTCTCTCCTGCTTGCTGGAAGCCTGGAGCTGTGGCTGAGCAGGAATTCAGTGATATTCCACTGCTGGGCACTAAAGAGCTGCTCAAGTTCTCCTCCCTAGCACTGAAGACTTTTTCTGCAAGCCATGACTTTTATTTTTTCCATTTCTTTTGTAGCTGCACAGCCTCATTCTCCTCCAGGTTTTCTCCCCGTGTTTAAGGAAGAGAAATGGGACATCCCAGTGAAGAAAGGCCAGAGGCTGGGAAAGTCACCAGGCTTTTTGACTTCCTGACTAACCTGGAGGGGTAGAGGCACAACAGCCATGAAAGCCCTGTAGTGCCATCCTATTTTCAAAGGGACCAGGCTTTAGGGGTGGATCATTTGGGATGGTTTAATCAAAGCAGCGTGAGCGGGGCACGTGGGGAGCTCTGTGGGTTGGCAAGAAGCAGTACAGGCGATTTTTGAGATCTGAGGAGGCAGAGAGGAACTTCAGGAGACTCCTTCTTTACCCCCAAGTGGTTTTGATGTTCCCTGTGATGTTGGTCCATTAAAACACAGGTATGTGGTTTGGCATCTGTGCCTCTACACAGGGAATTTCTGAGGAGCTGGTGCACTGAGAGATCAAGGTTGAATCCGGGAGCGTGAGCGGAGCCTGCTGAGCCCTTGAACGGAGGGAGCCTTGGGATGAGAGCAGGGGGGACATTCATTCCCTTCTGTGTGTGATCACAGGCTGTTTTCAAGGTGTTCCAGGCAAGGCAGAGCAGTGGACCTTGTGGCTGTGGAAGTCCAGAGGGTGGTTGTGGTGCTGGGGGCTGAATTAGAGCAAGAGAAATGTTTCCTTGGCTTTCAGCGTGGATGTGATGGGAGTTTAATCTTCGTTGTTAAGCTCTGCTGGTTGTCAATCATAACAGGAGTTGAAGAGGCCAAAACTTCCTCCTGTAGTTCTGCAAAATGTAATCTGGTGTGGAAAATAACTCGGAATCTCGGCCGAGGTTGAACACGGTTAAGTTGCTGAGGCCCCTCCTTGTGCCCCCAGAAGGTCACAGTGAGGTGGCTCAAAGTTGCCTCTCCCCCAGGGAGCTCCCTCCAGAAAGCCAGGCAGAGAGATACATCAAATATTGATAGATTTAATCTTCCTGTGCAAATGAAGTTCAGGTGGAGCTGATCCTTGGCCTTAGTGCCGATCTCAGAGCCCGGTTCCTCCCCATGGCTTGGCTTGGCACGGCTGGTGGCATTGACAGCAGAGCAGGCAAAATGAAGTGCTCACACCTGGAAGGGAGATAAACATATAAAAGTAAGCTGTTTATGTGCTTAAAAAAGCCCCCCAAAAAAGTAATTGCTGAAAACAAAAGGGATATTTAGGCTGAAAGTCACAGAAACTGTGGCAGTGGTGAGGTGGGAGGTTTTGTGTGCAGCAGAGCAGCAGATGTTGCTGGAAGCACCTTGGAGACCCTGCACACAGTGGGACCATCCCACCTTGGCCACCTCCTGGAGGTGCGGGGTGGCTTATGAGGGACGTGTTTCCTCACGGTGGTGCTTAGAGAGCTCCATCTGCAGCTCCCAAAACCCAAATGATTTCAACATAGGTTGTTATTGCCCTCTATCTTGTAATACCACAGTCCCACTGACAGTAAATCCCACTCCTGCCTCTGGCACGTCCTTCAGCCCATCGCTGCCTCAGTTGCCCTGTAATTAAAAGGGGGGACAACATTAATTAATTACTTATTTTCAGAAGGGCTCCTGAGGGGGTCAGTTGGTCAGTATTTACAGAAGCTTTAAAAGCACTGTTACTGCTGTGAGCTGTAATAGATAACAGTTTGGAGCTTTGAGCTGTTGTGAGCTTTGAAGGAATAATATTGGTGAAAATCTTGAGTGACTGTAATGCTTCAAAAGTTGGTGGTGTGATGATGTTGGCCAGGGAGTCTGTCTTGAGGAAAGTACCTGTTGCCTGGTGAGGTGGGTTGTGTGTTGGTACTGAGGCAGTTCTTCCCTTCAGATATGTGATATGGTGAAATATTTTAAATTGGCTTTACCCACTCTGTTTCTTTCCTGCAGCAGAAGACAGATGGTATCTGCAAAATAAAGCATCTTTTTTCCCTCCCCTACTTTGCTTTCTATCCCATTATCTCAGAAGCTCATATTTGTGATGCTGTTTCACTGATAGAGAGGAACCAGGTGCAGAAACCAGGTTTCCAAGGAAGGAGAGGTTTTAGGTTTAGCTCTGCTGGTGAGCGTTGTGCTTGTGCTATGTAGCAATTGGGGTGGGCTGTGTAGTGTTCCTCAAGGAATGACTTGAAACTCTCCTGGATTAAAAAAAAAAAACAATCAGATGTTGGGTTTTTTCTCTTTTTTTTTTCTTCTGAGAAGAAAAAAAAAAACCTGCAAGGGTTAGACCTAAATGTTACAACCTCCCAGAAATTCTGTGGGTCGTGACAGAGCAGGCACTCACCACACAAAGTCCTCCATCCAGAAGGAGGAAACCCCTTCCCTGGTCCAGAACAGTCCCGGCAGACGTGGCCAACCTCTCAGTGCATGGCTGGGTAGCAAGAATTGAGGAAATAAAACACACAAAGTGGTCGGTTTGCCACCCTGACCGTGTGAGAAGGTCCTTCGCTGCTGCTTGTGGCACTTGATGTCACTGTGAGGTCCTTGTCATTGTGTGCTGAGGGTTTTTTTTTGGGGGGGGGAGCTGTCAGATGCTGTGGTTTGCAGCCCTGATGGTGGTGTGTCATGTGTTTGCAGCCCTGGGGATGGGGTGCTGTGTGTGTTTGCAGCCCTGGTGATGGGGGGGGTGTGTGTTTGCAGCCCTGGGGATGGGGTGCTGTGTGTGTTTGCAGCCCTGGGGATGGGGTGCTGTGTGTGTGTTTGCAGCCCTGGGGATGGGGGGTGTGTTTGCAGCCCTGGTGATGGGGGGTGTGTTTGCAGGCCTGCGGAAGGTCATGGTGCGAGCCCACCGCCAGGCGTGGTGCTGGCAGGACGAGTGGTACGGGCTCACCATCGAGGACATCCGGCAGCTGGAGAAGGAGGCGCAGCTGATGCTGGCCCAGAAGATGGCCCAGTTCTGCAGTGACAATGACCCCGAGCAGCACGGCGTCAAGGATGCCCCTGGGGAGAAGGACGTGGAAGCCAATGCTGTTTCACCTGCGGACACTGAGGATTCCACTGCCAACAGCGAAGCAGGGTCTGGGAGATCCCTCACCAAGCAGTGGTCAACCTCTTCCAAGTCCTCGAGGTCTTCAAAGAGAGGAGGTAAGATGGCTTGCTCTTCTGAACTGGGCTTTGGGGAGGACAGGCCATGTCTCTGTGTCAGGCACCTTTGGGACAATGTGTATTTCTCCTGCGAGTGCTGTTATCTCAGAGACCTTCTCTGCCGGTGTTGCAGGTTCAGTCTTCTCAGGTGGCCTGTTTTGGGTTTGGAAGTGTTTCTAGTCATCCCATAACTGTGGCTCAGTGTCACGTGGCAGAGTTCCTGCCAACGTCAAAAGCAGAGGCACTGTGAAAATGGTACAGAGGGAGCAGGCAGGAATGGCAGGCGCTGTTGAGTCTCAAAAGACAACCAGCAGCCCAGAGAAGGAGAGTTCCTGCTACCCATGAGCCACAAGGCCCTTCAGTGGTGCTCCCTTGGGGATATCTGCTTGTCTGCTGTGTCACAGCAGCTGCCTGTGCTCCTTGGCCAGGGTTATTTGCCACCACATGCTGTCCACTTCAGGAGGGTGTTTGGCTCTGTGGGTGCTGCACCTCATGAGCTACTGGGGAGATTGAGGCAGGAACCCCAAAATGTGAGTGAGAGCTCCTGCCTGCCACTGGTGATGATGTGCAGTAGCTGTTTGGAGGTGAAATCTCACCCTGGGATTAGATGGGCCCATGGGTCACCTTTATATTCCCTTTGAAACACCATTCAGGAAGCTTTCAGGATTTTGATGTTAAAGCTTCCCTGTGGATGGATGCCCTGTAAGGACTCAGCCCTGGGTCCTGGATTTTGTCCCTCCCCTCTCCCTTGGCAGTCCCCTTGTTTTGCTGTCCTAAACTTTTCCCTTGCTCAGTTTGTTCTGAGGGTACAAAGGGATGAATCCCCAGGGAATTGCAGCCAGAAGGTTTGACCCCTCAGCAGTTCCCTCTCCTCCTCACCAACCACAGCTGGTAGCCAGGGTTAGAGCAGCGCTCACTGCAAGAGGGGAAAAACCAAATCTTGACTTTTCTGAGAACCCCAAGAGGCAGCATTTCCTCCAGTGGTGGTGGAAGGGCACATTTGGGTGAGTGAAGCTTCTCCTCCTCTCCTATGCACTAAATATTGTGAGTTGACTCTCCATTTTTTATCTCCCACTCCATCCCTGATTTCATTGGAGTGAATGAGGGAGGACCAGTAGTTTTACCCTGCAATGACTCACTCGAGTGAGCCCCAGGGAAGAACCTACCAGATGCTTCATAAATCACTGCACAGAGATGAAAATGCTGGCTACTTTGCCTGCACCAGGATTTTATATTGATGCCCCTGTCTCCCATTATGCTCTTTGTACAAACCCCCTCTTCCACTGCTGACACGTTCACTGGGAGCTGGAGTTTCCACACCTCTCAGGATTGCACTTGAAGGTTTTCACTGGGAGCAAAACCTGAATTTCTTTTCAACTGCAGAATGTCTCAGCTTTTACAAGAAAAAGTAATGAAAGAAATTAATTGTGATGTGCTGGGAAGTACGTCACGCAGATATTTTAATCCTCCTCCATGCTGGCAGCGTATTACCATATGGAAGCAAGGAGGGCTGTCGCGACGTGCTGCCACCTCCAGCTGGAAAAAATGCCTCTCCTCCCAAAGATCCCACTCCCTTCTCTACCACCTGAGTGAGACCTCTGATAGCAGGACCCTTGTCACCATTCCAGATGTTGTTACATGCTCTATTTTTAGCAACTGTTCTGCGAGTGCCTTGATGTCACTCCGGCGTGAATGAGCTCTGCTCTGCCAGCCTCCTTCCTGCTGCTCCCCCCGGGGTGGGCGCTGGGGGCTGCTGAGCTGCAATTAAAGATGATTCTGCACAGGGTCTCCCCCCTTGTCCCATCTGACAGCCAGATAAAAAAATGAGGAAGGTTTTACCTACATATTTAAGGCTGTTGGAACAGTAGCGGGAAGGGGCTCGTGCAGCTGTCACAGTCAGCGGAGCCTCTCAGCGCCTTGGGTATGCTAAAGGAGGATTTGTGAGTCTCCTCAGTTTATGCTGAAGGGAGGATTTGTGAGTCTCCTCAGGTTTTGGCTGGGTCTGGTGGCTGCTGCAAGTGCTGTGTGTGCTGTGTGACAGGCACGAGGGGACAAAACCCTCTCTCTCATGGTTCTCTGGACGGCGCTCCCTGTGATGAGTTCAGCCCGCAAGAGCTCAGGCTGGATGGTTGCTAAATTAGATCTGAAAAAAGGTAAAAGAAAAAAGCCATAATATGATTATATTTAGCACAGGGAACTCTGGAGGGGGAAGTGAACGGGAGCAGGTAGGTGTGAGAACAGGAGGGCAGACAGCACCGAAAGGACTGTTGGGTTTCTCCCTGCTCCGACAGCTCCCCATGAAGTAGTTGGATAGCATGTTGTTTAAATCATTCAAGTTTAAAGTTTAAATAGATCTCTAATCCAATTTGTGTGGAAGCAATTTCCTTCCAGAAAACAGATTATTTCTCTCCAGGCTGCTCTGCTTCGCTGCCCACCCCAAAGTTAGCGGAGCAGAGGCACAGTCTGGGTGCTGATGAGCGGCACAGAGAGAGCTCCAATCAGCCTGCTTCCTTCCTAATTGCAAACTTTAAAGCCCAGCTGATTTTGCACGTCCCACTAACAATTATAAATAGCTGCCATTCAAAATAGCAGAGGAGTGATCCAAGCAGCAGCTTGCTTGAATGTAGCATCTTGCTGGCAGGTTCTACCAACAGTAAACAGGCAGGATCTGTAAAGCGGTACACTGACATCACACCAGCATCATCGGGGTTTGGGGTTTTTAATATTGCAGCAGGGAATTTGCAGAGAGAACACATGATTCTTCCTCCAGCAAAGATCATGTTGGGAACTCTCCGTGTTGCCGCTGTAGCGTATCGCAGCAGGCTTCTCTGTTTCTTCCAGCAAGTCCCTCACGCCATAGTATCTCCGAGTGGAGGATGCAGAGCATTGCCAGGGATTCAGATGACAGCTCAGATGATGAATTCTTTGATGCACATGGTACGTGGAGCCTAAATCACCGTGGTGTCTTCCCCGAGGTGGGGGGTGAGGCTGGGGGTGGGGGGTGAGCAGGGAAGGGAGCAGGACTTGGTGCTGTGAAGTCTTTGCCTTTGGAACCACGACAACGGTGCAGGTTCTTCCAGCATCACCCAGCAGACTCTTACATTTAATGCAGCAACGTTTGTGATTCTGCTCTGTTTGAAGGGATCCTGAACAGCCTTAGCCCTTGGAGCTGTGTTCGATTCCCTGCAAATGAGTGTGGGCAAAATCCACAATGCTGGCTGGGCTGTGGGTGTGTCTTAATGATTCACGGACTGATTCTTTTTCTAATTTGTTTTTTAATTAATAAGAGGTATGATGAATTGTCCTGTCTGGACCTGAAGAGACCCAAATTTGCCTTTACTAATTCCTTATTCTCACATTCCAAGAAATACAATAGCGAATGCAACAAGGTATTTCAGGTGCCAAAACCAATCAGTGCTGGTTCCAGAGTGCTCAAAGCAATTTTGATTATCTCTATTAAGTGAAAGCTGTGGGTTTTTTTTTTTTGTTTTACTCTGTGCCTGAGTGCGTGGAGAAGCTTTTGTTTCACTGCACTCCTTTTGTATATTGTACTTAATGCAAATTTAAGCGTGAAGGGCTCCGTCTCTACTGACAACAGATGGACTCTTCTCCCAGCTTGTCTGATCCAAGTGAGATGTGCAATATGTGCTGATGGAGCTGGTGACCTTTCTGGGAAATGCAGTTGTTAAAAGATGATGCCCCAGTTTTGTAAAGCAGTTTCAGCTAAAGTTCAGTCTCCAGAAACTGCTGGTATTGTGTTCCAGAAGAGTTCTCCCATGGATCTCAAATTCTGGGCTGGAGAGGGGTGTTAGTGTAGTGACTTGCACAGGAGCAGCTGAAATGGCCAGGACATGTGTAAGTCAAAGCATGAAGGTGTGTCTCTTGCCTGGAAGGAGAAGGACCAACTTAGTTTTGAAGTGTTTCTATTTATTAACTTGTGTAGCATTTACACGAAGCATGTAAGGGATTTATTGTAGCAATATACATCCAAGGGAGGAGGAGTGACTCATGGAAACGGCATCGTTGCTATCCACCCGCTTTTTACCTCTTTAATTACTGTGTAATGAAACTGAGATGGAGATGGCTCTGCCCGGGCCCCAGGG
>JAWWEU010000037.1:11858672-11906729 GCA_035583155.1 Acropternis orthonyx | reverse complement strand
CTATCCACCCGCTTTTTACCTCTTTAATTACTGTGTAATGAAACTGAGATGGAGATGGCTCTGCCCGGGCCCCAGGGAATCCCTGGCATGCTCCTAACAGCTCCTAACATAATTCCTGGGAAGGGGAATTAACAAAAAATGAGCCTTGTGCACCTCTGTTGCAATAATTGCTAAGAGGAAAAGCATCTCCCCTCCTGCAACAGCAAGTCTCTGCAGACGTCCTGTCAGTCCTCTGCAATCCGCACAGTTGGGTTGAAGAGTCTGCCCAGCTCTGGTGGGATTTTGGCTTAGGAGGCAAAGCTCGGTGTGTGTGCCACTGAACTGAGCCCCGTCCCTGGGAGGGCCCCCTTGATGCCCCTTGGGCTGCTCCGGCTCTGAGGACGGGGATGAAGCTCCGCTCGCAGCTCGTCCCGCGGGGTTGGCGCCACGGGAAGAGGCAGGAGCAGGATGCGAGCCGACCCCGAGCAGGGCTCCTCGGAAGGGCTTCCCATGCACACATTTCCTCGCAGTGCAGTGGGCATAACCCCAGCCCCAGAAGATTCCTTGTCTCCAGCTTCCCACTCATCCTCGTTCACCGGCACGCTCTGGTGAAGATAGTGACAAACACAGTGATATCAGATATCTATTCTGTAATAAATGCTAATAATGGGGAGTAATACCCTACTCAGGGTTCACTTGAGCAGCAGTAAGGGCTGTAATTAAACCTCTCAAGGAATTAAGTTTAATATTCAGATGAAGTTGCTGCAGGAGCTTTGAGCGCAGTCATCCTCTGAATTCTCTGCCAGCACGTGTGTCACACGCCTGTGCTTTCCACTTGCTCTGGACAGGTAGCTCCACTCTCCCTTGTGCAGGGAAATGGGGATTTACTCTGATTTTTTCCATAGCTGAAAAAGGAAGTGGCATGTTGATGCAAAATGTCCAGGTTGCTCTCTTTTTATGGTCAAAGTTGAAATAGAAAGTCCTAAAAATAATTGCTCTTTGCCTGGATCCGCGCTAAGTTCCCATCATATCGTTTGTTTTTTAAGCTGTTACTCAGATTTGCAGAAAACATGAGTATATTTCATAATCTCTTTTTTCTCCATTGTGGGATTCTTCCAACTAATTATTTTCTCAGTAACTGTACAGCAATAAGAAAGGGGAAATCTTAGGCTGGGACTCTGAAGATTACAGCTTTCAGATCTACAAGACATCTGTAATTACTGCTGTTATTACATTTATAACTCTTTATTAAATTTACAAGCCCGAAATTTTCAGGAAAGAAATGCTAAGCACAGAACAATAAATAAATTAGAAAGCACTTAACCTTCATAACAGTAAAAGATACATCCTCAGTGGAAAACAGGCAAAGAGAAAGGAGAGTCTCTCCTTTGTATTACGCTCTCATTTTAATTACACTGCTGGGAACGTAATATTTTGAGGACACTTATTCTGTATCCCCGGTAGTTGAACTGAGCCAGGGGATTGAGAAGACCCTGAGGCAGGAGGGAAATGGCACATACGTGTCCTCAGTGTGATTAAACAAGTCTCATCTAAGGAAATCACATTTCCTTTGCTGCTCCTGCCCTTTTAGGTGTTTGGTCCCCTTAACATCGGTGCTCCTTGTCCCTGCTTCCCCCAAAGATACCCCAGAGCTCTGAGCAGGTCTGGGAGGATCCCAGTGGCAAACCTTGCTTTGGCCTGGGCATTCTGGCTGCTTTAGCACCATCAGAAAGAACAGTAAGAAAAAGGTCAAGCTTGGTACCTGAGATGGTAGCATTTAAAATCTCGGTTGTTTTGTCCATGCTTTAGGAGTTGTGCGTGTTAGAAACGTGCAACTAAAACATTTGGTTTACTCTTCCAAAGGTGCTTTGGTTTCTGTATAGCAAAAGCTGGTAAAGTACTGCGGTTTGTTATGACTTAAGCCATCCAAATGTTTAGAGATTACACAGAGTTATGGGACCTTAGCGTTATTTAAAATTCTGTTCTGTGCTCTTGTCTGTGTACGTATTTTTGTGTGTGTGACTCTCAAAAAAATCTCTTTTTTAAAGAGGACTTGTCTGACAATGAGGAAATGTTCCCGAAAGAAATAACCAAATGGAGTTCCAATGATCTGATGGATAAAATTGAAACCCCCGAATGCGATGATGTCCAGGGTAATTTTTTTTCTTAAGTACAAACTGCATGTGGTATTTTACAGTATTTCCAGGCAATTGTTACAGCTGCCTTCTGAGCAAGGCAAAACTTGTTATCTTCATCTCACAAAAGCTGAGACAGGGCATAAAAATGACTGCCCGGTGCTGCTGAGAAAGAATTGCTCAGTGGGAGTGGGATGGCTCTTGATTCTCTCTTATTTTCCTCGTTGGCTCCTTTGTGTGACGGCCAGGATTCTCTCGTATCATGATGAAATATTCCATCTCTGTCTCAAATGACTTGAATTTCTCCTGACTCTCCTTTCTTTTGCTCCATCCTTTGTTCCTGACTGTATCTGCCTCGGTTTTGTTTTCTGCTCATCATTATGAAATGGTGAAAGGAAGCTGTAGCTCCTCAGCCGGAGCGATTCATGTGGCAGCACCGTGGAAGATGACACTGGTACAAAGTCAGTCTGTGTAGGCACAGACACAGGAACACATCACATCTCTGCTCCCCAGCACAGTTCAAACAATTCCTTTTATTTCCCCAAAACCCAATCATTTCTGACAATAGTGCAGGGATTTCCCATTGTTGCCATGCTTAATAAAGCAGCGATACTGGATCGCTGTAATGAGAGAAGAGCTCACTAATGTCCTCAGCTCTTACCAAGGCTGGGAGAAACTGCTGGAACATAAATGACCCAGCATTGGCCAGGCTTCTCAGGTGGAAGGAGGCAAGAGGGAGGGAGAGGGCAATTTGGTGAAATAACGAAGGAGATGTGAGGCAGAAGAGGCTGAGAGGCGTTGGAAGGATGTCTTTGCCAAAGAGCATCTCGCAGTGCTGACATTTTGCACCCCTGTGCTTGCAGGTGACTTGTACCACGAGACATCAGCAGAGTACCACGTTGGCTCCAGCGAGGAGAGGCTCAGCATCATTGAAGTAAGTGCTTTGTTTCCTTGGAATGAGGTCCTTTGTTGCTGGAATATGTCTGTGTGGGATAAACAGGGTAAATGGGTCCCTTTGGTGGGAGTGACACTTTGTCTCCCTGTGTCTCTGAGCTGTGCTGGCACTGGAGATTTAAGAGACTGAAGGATCTTTTGTACCTCATACAGAAAATTCCCTGTAGTTTACAGGCAGCAGCAGGTATCCAGCTGGACAAAACTACTGATCCTGTGGGGATAAGGGCAGCCTGAGGCACTGCTGGGCAAAGCCATGCTGCTAATGCTGGATGCTGATGAGAGCGGGAGAGCACGTTCCTGCAGCACCAAGGGCAGGGGACGTGGCTTGGCTGCAGCCCACGATGTGGGGCTGCTCAAGGTCTTGTTTGGAAACCGGTTATAGCACAGCTTGTGTCAGTGCTGTGGGTAAAATAATAAATAAAAGCACTGCCACCCACCCCAGCCTTCTAGACTTGCATATTTGGGCTTCTGGAATTCGGTGTCCTGGTGAGACATGCAGGAGTGGCCACACCTGCCCACCCTGTCTGTGCTGCAGAGGTGGTGTTGCTGCTTGCAGAGTGCCAGAGTTCTGTCTGAGTGGTCCATCAAAGACCACGGGCACGGTTTTGGAATTACTGTGTGTGCCAGGCTCTGAGTTCATGGTGATTTGGCTTCTCCATAACAGACTTGAGAGCTCCAGGGCCGTGGGGAGAGTGGGTGGCTGGGATGGGATGGGCTCTGGCTGCCTCAGGATAAGCAAGTCACAGCCCTAAGATTCCTCTTGGAGCTCAAGGGAGTGTGGAGAGCTTGTCTTCCTCGGAGGGCTGTGCAAACTCACCCCCCTCCTGTTTCTGCCTTCATTTTAGGAAAAGAGCAGACTTCAAAGCAGGATGAAAAACACAGTTATTTGTAGTTGTTCACAAGCTGTCTGCTAAAATAGTATGAAATTCCTCTGCCACCATTGCAGTGATTTCCAGGTTAGGAGCTTCCCTCACCGAAAGGTGGTTCATATTCAAGGGGTTGGGTGTCTTAAGAGGCTCCAGATCTTACAGGGAAGTTCTAAGTAGTCACCTCCACCCATAAACTAATCAGCAGTTCCCCACTCCCTTCAAGAGCAGAGGTGAAAGGGAAAGGTGCCTCCAAATGACTGCTGATAAACTTCTGCATGCCCTGAGCCTGGTGACTCATGCTGGTTTCCAGATGAGCACTTGAAAGGTTTATCTGGAAGCAGGAGAGGTGCTGAGATGCTGGAAGAGCTCCTCCCATGCCTCCAGCCAGGCAAAAGTTCACTGTGCAGGCACTGGAAACTGGAGTCACAGGAGGTTTAAAGAGCAGGCATTAATACAGTGGAATAACGTTGAAGAATTAAAGGCCATTCTTATGCAGGAGGTCTGGAAAAAGTCTTTATTACAGATTTAGATGTGAATTTTAGTACTTCTGGTGGGCTGTGTATTAAGACATGCTTTAAGATTATCTGCTAAGAGTGTGAGCCCGTTGTTAGGTTGCTAATGTGTGCCTGGGCATGCTTTCCTCCCACCACAGCAGGGCTGTCAGGGACTCCATCACTGCTCAAAGGACAACAGGTGACTAAAGATGCTAAAATTAGAAGAATTTGCCAAATGGAAAATACTGCTGCCCTTCCCCACCCCCTCCCAGTGGCTATTTCTCTGCCTCAACTCAGGATGTTCTCAGGTGTTGTCTCTGCAGGCACGGGGCCAGGCACAGGAGGAGTGTTTGCACATATCTCAGTGTGGGACAGGGGATTTGAGTCCATGTGGGAGCTCTAAACACTGAAAGGCCTGGTAGCAAATAGATATTAAAGATAGTTACTGCTCTGTTGTGTTATAATGTGCCAAATGGCTGCTCTTTTACCTGCTCCTGGGGCATCAGGGTTGGGCTTACAGTTGTTCTGGCAGGGCACTTGGTGATCACCCACTCTGGATACAGTTCCCTCCTTCCCCCAAACCACAGCCTTTGTTTAGGCAAGGAACTGGTTCCACACAATAAGCAAAACTGTCTGGACAGCCAAGTTAAAATCCCTCGCTGTGTTCATGCAGCAGTTTCTCAGCCAGATGTTGGCCTGTCCTTGGGTTATGGGGTCGTAAAGTTTTTTCAGTTCCTCTTTTGCATCAGTTTAAGCAAATCTGAAGTCCTGTTTATAACTTCTGTTGTAGGCAAGCATGCAGTGACTGATCTTCCTACAACTTTTCTCAGCAACTTGCCACTTGCTGACCTGTTTGATCCCATTTGTTAATTTTACTGAATGTGTTTCGCTGCCAAGTGCTGCAGCTGAGCTCAGCACCCCACAGAAAGCAACACCCATCCCCCTTAGTTCTGTATTTTTCCACCCTAATGCACACAAGTAATGTCTTTATTTCTGCCATGTTTTACCTGGATACAGTTTGGTGCAGTTTTTTTGACTTCCAGCATTCCTTCTGCTTCAGACAGTCACTTACACTGAGGCTGTGTGGATTTGTGCATGGGTACGGGTAGGATAGGAGACCTGGAAAGAATATTCACATCCTCAGCTGTGGTATTCAGGTGTATTCAGTGGCCTTGGGCATGAATTAAGCATAAATCAAATCTCTCTGCAAAATGAGCTTTTCTCTGTGCTCTCTTCCATCCCCACTAGGATGAATCAGTGCAACCATTAATGCAGCCAAGTAAAATCCATGTCCTCCTCCTGGTCCTCCATGGAGGGAACATCCTGGACTCAGGAAGCGGTGACCAGAGCTCCAAGCAAGGGGATGTCAACACCATCACGACAGTGTTTGACACAGTGATGAGGGTGCATTACCCAGCTGCTCTGGGACACATTGCCATCAAACTTGTCCCCTGCCCAGCCATCTGCTCCGAAGCATTTTCCCTGGTGTCCAGGTAAGTTGATGCTACTTTATCATGTCTGCAATTTCACTCTAGGTTTTTTGGGTTTTATTTGTTTCCCTGGAATGTGCTGCATGTGTTATTAAAAGCTCTGACCATGCTTAGGGAATGCACTTCATTAATGTACCAGCGAGGCATTCAGTCTCGATTTCATACTTTGCTGCAGTGAATACAGGAATCATGCAGCACGAGTTCTGAGATTGATTTATTCTAATTAATCCAATAAATACTAAGGATTTAATTCCTTGTCTGAGGGTTGTTCTACCAGTGTAACTATGCTGTCCTTGAAGATTTACATTTGATGGGACAGAAAGATTTATTAAGCTCTCACCCATTCACAGAGGAATAAACGGCCTTTCTGTCTTGAGGCTTTTTTTTTTTTTTTTTTTATTTAATGAACCACAACACGGACTGTACTGTCTGCAAATTGTTTTCCCCGCTTTTTATGTTAGGCTGAGTATTTCCAATGTCTCTTTCCAGCCTCAGCCCGTACAGTTATGATGAAGGCTGCCTGTCCAACAGCCAGGATCACATCCCCCTCGCTGCACTCCCTCTCTTGGCAACCTCCTCCCCTCAGTACCAAGAAGCAGTGGCCACAGTCATTGTCAGAGCCAACCAGGCCTACAGTGAGTTCATCAGGTCTCAGGAGGGCACCTCATTCAATGGCCAGGTGAGCCGGGGCTGTTCGTGAGCACAGGGAGGGGAACTGCAAGGGAAGCAATTTCTTTCTGGAATTCCTCTTTGCCATTAATCTCTCAGGAGGAATGGAAACATGACAGTGCTGAGCTGCAGTAAGAAAGTGTTGTGCATTCAATTTCTTTCTTTCTGAGAGAGAGAGATTATTGCTTATGTTCTGCCTTGAACCTTTGGGATTCACAGCAAAGTCTCAGTTTGTGTTCAGAAATGAAGCTACAAAGCTGTGAAGTTAATCAATTTTCAGCATGACACACCTCTCTGAAGCAGGAACGCTGCCTTTGTTACTAAACATGGTCTCTTCTCCACTGCAAACCAAGGCTGTTTCAGCATTCCTGTCCTGAAGGGACCTTCAGCAGCTCGTGCTGGAGCTGTCACAGCAGTGCCTTTACTTGCTGAGGCTGTGCAGCCGCTGCACCCCATGAAGGACCATGACTGAGCCTCACACCTCTGAGCAAAGTGACTCTCCAGCCCCACGAGGGCACAGACATTGGGCTGGCTGTCACATTGCTCTGCTCCAGTGTGGTTTATCCCCTTCCAAGCTTCTTCCCAGCCAGTGCTGTGCCCAGGACCCAGCCAGCCCTCTGCTACCCAGGGATCTCAGTGCTTCTCTGTGCCTGCCTTCCCAGTAGCCTTGGAGGCAGGACAGTGTTACCCCTTGGGATACAAATGGGCAGAAGCACAGGGAAGCTTCCCTGGAGTAGCACAGGCAGCTGGCAAGGGGGAACCAGCTTGGTTTTCCTGAGGCTGGACTTAGCCCTGGGATAGGGCTCTGTTGCCCTCCCTTCACTCCAGCTGGCTGGTGGGACAGCAGGACACATCAGCTGTGTGAGAAAATGGGAGTGTGGATATTCCCTGACTGGATGGTTTTCCTGATGAGAGCACTGGGCATTCTGTTACTCCAGCTTGTGTAGGTGTAATCCAGCATCCATTTCCTGTCAGCTTGTAACTGAAGTCAAGGGGTGCTTTTCCTTTATTGTCCTTTATTTCCTTTAATTTCTCCCCCCTCTCCTCCCCTGCTTCTGTTGCCTTTCTCAGGTCTGCTTGGTAGGGGACTGTGTTGGAGGAATCCTGGGATTTGATGCCTTATGCTACAGCAATCAGACCGTGTCCGAGAGCCAGAACAGCAGCCGGCGGGGAAGCGTTGTGAGTGTCCAGGTAATGCTGGCTCCTGATGGCTGCTTTCAGCAGGTCTGGTGGCCACAGTCCCTCCGTGGCTCCTGCTTTTAGTAAGGACCTTCTCTTGGGAAATTCCTTACCAATGGCAGATGTGTGTGCATATGTGTCACAGGTGGGGTGCATTTGCTCTGGACAGGGATGTTTCACCCTCTGGTGGGAAGCAACACCCACACCCTTAGGGAGTGGTTTGTCCTGAGATGCTCAACTGGATCTTGGAGTAGATGGGGGAAGGAGAGTGGAAGGAGAAGGTTACAGTGTGAGTTTATTCCTGATTCAGCTGTTAGAGTGCCAAATCCATATATTTCAAATCCCAGGATACCGACCTTCTGTCTCCTGGAATAACAGTGAACAACAGCTATTGTTCCAGCGGCTCTAATCTGGAAGCCAGCAGACACCTCAGCAGGAGCAACATTGATATTCCTCGTAGCAACGGAGAAGATCCAAAGAAGCAGCTGCCACGGAAAAGGAGTGATTCATCAACCTATGAACTGGACACGATAAAGCAGCACCAGGCCTTTCTCTCAAGGTAAGATTGAGGGTTTGGAAGGAACACAACCAGCAATGTTCTGGAGCTGAGGCTGGCGTCGCTCTGTCATCCTGCGATAAGCAAGGTTGGAGGAAAATGTTTAATTTAGATTAGAGGGCTGCTGATTTCAGGGTGTTGCATATGCAAAATAAAAAATTAACAGCTTTCTTGCTGAATTGCACTGAGAGAATCCAGCTTCTTCGCTGACAGCCAAGGCAGTCAGGGAGCTGCTTCTCTGCTGAGCTGCAAGTGTGGGATGGAGGTCATGAAGCAAATGTGGAAATCGTGCGAGCAAAGTCAGTGAAGCAGAACCAGAATCCAGGGTTGGATTAATTTTAAAGCATCTCTGATATGGGGTTTTGAGTTATTCTGTCTCCTGCCAGGGCTGCTCCATTGCACCAAGGATGTGTTTCAGATTTGTTCCTCGCTGCTGATGCCCCCAATATCACATTCCTAAGCTTCTTCAAATCAACTTCCAGAAATGTATCCCTTCACATAAGCGATGGAATTTTAATGGCAGCCTTTCCATGGCCACTGGTCATTCAGGGATTGCTTCTGTAAACCCAGAGGACTTTTCTGACTGAATCATCTTCTTCAGCCTGGGGAACTGGACAGCCCAGACCTTTTCCTCCAGCAGGCCTGGAGGAGGTGCAATAAATATCCTTTTAATCCCTCTTCCCCCACATCCCAGGAACAGGGGAGCAATGTCCCCTCATAGCAAACACGCTGCCTGCATTGCAGCTGTGTCCAAGGCTCTCCCTTTTGCCCTGGGGGTTTCTCTTGCGTTTTCCCCCCCTCCTTCACTACTTGGGATCGTTGTTTTAGCCCAGGGATTTGTGTTGTCCTGCCATGTCAGGGGCCTTTTGTAAATGATTTATGGGAGGGAGAAGGTATCAAAGTGAGTGTTGCTGGTGCACAGAGAGACAATATTCAGAAAGACAGCTGCGTTTACAGAAACTACAATGAGCTTCCTGGCCATTTCCAGCAGGTTAATGAGAGGCAATCAGGCTCTTGTTCTTACCTTCTCAAAACAGCCTCCTGTATTGCCGGAGAAAATATGAGTCGTGCAAAAATGTGCTCATTCTCCTCCTTGTTATTGACCTCAGGGGCACAGACTCAGTTAAGGGAAGCGAGCTGGCTCTTGATGCAGTTTTACACCTGTTTTAGAATAAGTGCTGTGCCTGACATGGGTAATGGATTGCAGAGTTTTATTTTCCAAATAGCTTTTTGCTGGTCCTTCCTGTTCTGTCTCTGAAGGATTGTGCCTGCTCTCAGCCTGAAGTGCTTGTGGATCCCTGGCAAGAGGTGTCAGTACTCAGTGGGCTGATGGATTGGTGCATCTTTACTTCTTCAGAGTTTTCAGTCTTTTTAAATTTCCTTTTAGACCTTGAGTCTCTTCCCAGAGCTGAAGAGCAGGATTCCCTCAGGGAAAAGGGGCAGGTTGAAGCTGCTGTATGGGCTCACCAGGGATTCCTCTCATCCCCTCCTGCATGTCCCACACCGGTCCTGGACCTTGTGCTCACAGCCATCCTTGCAGAGCGGCACCTTCACCAGCAGAATGTCCCACTGGCCTCTGTCACCAAGGAAGGACTTTTCCCATACAAAAGCCAAGCCCTAGTGTGACGTGGCTTGGGGCAGGGGATTGGCAGAACAGAGCCAAGTGTCCCCAGCGGGCTCGGCAGACGGGGGCAGCCTGGCACACGGGGACCCTTCTGTCCGTGCCCACTGCAGATTGCAGCCTGTGCCAAAGACACTCATTTTTATTCATGTATCAGACCTACCCACTTCTCTGGGATAATGCCCAGCAAGCCAGAGCAGCATCTGGAGATTACAATCACACATTTATTTTTAAATTCAGTCCTTCTGCGCAACTACATTATTTCTGGCTGTGCTGTACTTGTATTATTGTAAATGAGTTGATTTGCTTCTGAAATCCATAAGCTCTTGTTTAATTAATGCACACAGTACATCTGCTGCTTTTTAAAGGGAGAACAGGGTGCTGTGGGTTGTTTGGAGCATGACAGATTCCCAGTTCCCCTTGGCTCTCATTTCTTTTGATTGCTCAAAAGACTATCAAGTTCCCAGCAGAAGGAGAGCACTGTTCAAATTGCTTAGTGCTGTGAGTGCTCCCGTTCTTCCCTTCCTCACGAGGAGATGCTGTGGGGAGCTGGGTGGGAATACCCCAACACCCCCTTGTCCCCATCCTGCCACAACACCTTTGCTATCGGGATAGCCTCTCCTCTGTGCCTTTGTTGGAATCTCATTGCTGTCGCCTCGTCCTCTGCAAACCCGACCGCGTTCTAAGTGACTTTGCATTCCTCACGCACTTGCCGTGCTGCAGCCTCCTTAGTGACAATAATTTAGGCTCCAGTGAAGGTGGCTTGTTTTAGGTGTGCTCCAGCATTGTGCACCTCGGCCCTGTGATCCCAGGGAAGCTCGTTTGCATCCCAGAAACAGGAACGTGCTCGTTTTTGCTGCCGTAACCCACCCCCCCCCATTGCCACCGCTTTTGACATCCCTGTTGTGACTTGCCATGACACGTGTGTGTCTGCCACAAGTGAGCTTATCATCTCCCCGTGGCGGGGAAGCAGCAGAGCTGTGCCTGTGTGCAGCTCCAGAGGATCCATCCATGGCAGCACAGCGGGAGCAGACGGCGCTCCGGCATCCCTCGGGAGCGGCAGGGCCGGCTCCGGGATGGCGCCTTGTTTGCCGTGGCAGGAAAACAAAGGCTGGGTGAAACCCGGGTTTCTGCCCCAAAACGGGAGCGTTTGTAGCCTCTCCTTGCCCGAGTGGCTGTCCCAGAGGATGTGCGTGAGGTGAGCTCGGCAGTGCTGGGGTGTCCCTGCGCTCAGGAGTGGCCTTGGTGAGCCCAGTGTGGCACGTGAGGACGTGGCAAGTGCCGGTCACCACCTGGGGGTTTGATGTGGGGCCCCTGAGCTGGGTTTGTGTCATTCCTGACTCCCGGCCAGCAAACCTTTTATCCAACCCAGTATTCTTACACCCTTTTATCCTGCATGTTTTATAGACCCTGTTCTGAAGCTTTTTGACGCTTTTTGCAAACACCCTGTTAAGGTGCTGCTGCTGCTCTCTCTTCAGCTCTGCTTCTGATTATAACGAGATAACCCAGGGTGGCTGCCGTTGGAATCTGCACAACCTGGAGAGCAAAGGGAATTGCAGCTCAAGTGCCTTTGGGTGGCAACAGAGGAATCTCAGAGACCCTTTTGGGTTTGAGTTATTAGTTGCTTAAGGTTATTAGTGTTACACATCTGTCATTTCACATTCCCACAGCTAGACTGCAAAGCAGCAACTCTCCCTAACAGGAGGGTGGATTCCCAGGATTTTCATCCAAGAGCTCCTGCTGCTTCTTCCTCAGTGTCCAAGGGAAATGTGCATTTAAATCTCTGTTAAACCTGTGTACTGCCCAGCCTGCATCACACCCAGTGGAATTTTGAAACCTGAGAGAGGAGAGGGAAAGTTGGATGCATTTTACGTGGTTCTTCTTAAATTCAGTTACTTGGAGGTGTTGGGCTGAGATTGAGAGGTGGTTTGGTAATAACTTGACAGATTTGGCCTCATGGGCAGAAGAGAAGTGGGGAGAGCCCTGGGTGCATGATAAAAAAACAATTTACCACATGGCCACCGAGTGAGTTACCCCAGATTCCCATTCCCAGTGAGTGCCACCCACGCACGTGGAATCTGCGCTGCAGACTTGATGCGTGAAGGTTTTAGAAACCCTCCTGCAGATTTGGATCTTTTTCTTTCTCCTCCCGTTTTCCTTTTTTATTTTCAATCCAATAACATTTGTCCCACTACTTCCCACGAAGAAGAAATGGGTGAGCACAGCTTTCTGTAAGGTTTGAGGATGAGGTGGTGGAAGGAACAACCAGAAAGCACAGCAGCAATGTGTGTCACGGAGTGAATCACTGCAAACCTGCTTTTTCCCTGCTGCTCGAGGAATTTTGGCTTGTTTGTTTCTATCTCTTGCAAGTGGCTGCCCTACTAGCAGCAACCAAGACTTAGGCTCCTCAAAGGAAAGATATTTTGAGGAGAGATAGTGTGTAAATGAACCCACTTGAAGCTTGGATTTGTATATCTCAGCGGTGCCAGTGGAATGGGGTCACTGTGGGTTGATTAGCAGAGTTCCTTTGCTGAAGAGATAGAAATTGTATTCCCTGTCAATCACTAATCCAGGTTTTAATTATGAAAACGCAGCATGAATGAAATTCTGACTTCGTTTTCTCTTGTTGTCCCAGTTTACATTCAAGTGTTCTGAGGAACGACCCCGGATCCAGGCGCTCCAGCAGCTCCACTATGTTGGATGGAGGGAACATCGGGAAGTTTGAGTTTGAGATCACAGACTTCTTCCTCTTTGGTTCTCCCTTGGGCCTGGTTCTTGCCCTGCGAAAAACTGTCATTCCAGCTCTTGACAGTAAGTCCTGGTGCAAACTGCTGAGCTCCCTGGGTGGATGGTGTGGAAGCACCTCCTGCTGCAAAGGCAGGAGTTTGGCTAAACCCAGACATTTCTCTGTAATATTTATTGCACTGGAAGGAAGCAGATCGCTGCCTGCTGCGGCCAGTACTGATTGTCCCATTTATTTGCAGTGTACTTCCAGACATTAGAAATACTGAGTCTATAAATACTGGATAAATTGTTTCAGTTGGCTAAACTGGGAGATGGAGGAGATGATAAATCCTTAGCGCTTTTTTTTAACCCAACAGTTGTCCTTTTTGCAGATAAATATTGACAGTATCCTAACTAATAATCTTTTGATACTTGAGGTTTTTGGTTTTTTTCTTCATCTTTTTAGTCTTTCAGCTCAGACCAGCTTGTCAGCAGGTCTATAACCTGTTCCACCCTGCAGACCCATCTGCTTCACGCCTTGAGCCTCTTCTGGAGAAGAAGTTCTACCTTTTGCCCCCCTTCAATATTCCCCGGTACCAGAGGTTCCCACTGGGTGATGGCAATTCTGCTGTCTTGGGTAAGTCACTCTGGATCCACACTGGCTGGTTAAAGGGTTGTATCCACATTTGACATGAAGTTATCAAAGCCATTGGGAATGATAACAAAGAGAATTGGCCCTGTAGCATTAGCCTAGTTCTTGGTTTACCAGAAAAGGAGTTTTCTTCCAACAGACTCAGTGCCTTGTGTCCCAAGTGCCCTTTGTTTGTCACACAAGGGCCTTCAGCTGCTGAGAGTCACTATGAGGTGGCCTCTCTGTGAAGGTCCCTGTTTTACACCCAAGCTGGTGCTTGTGATTGGGACTGGATGAAACACGATTCACTTGGCAGAGTTTAGGACTTCAGAGCTTGGAGGGCCAGTGAGGACTGGAGGGCACCAAGAAAATGGTGAGATGATGAGGTGATTTCCTTGGTTCCATCCTGTGTTTTTTCACAGGACAGGCTCCTGCAGATCAGTGGGCTGGTGACAATGCCTTGCCCTTCCCCACCTTGCTTAGTCTTCTTAGGAAGCCTGGAATTCCTCTGCTGTCCGTGGCCTCCTCACCTGCTCTGCCCCAGGTGCAGCAGTAATAAAGCCCAAAACACTTGTGTTCGTGCCCTTCCTGCCCATGCCCTGCCTCAGCTCCCATTGCATCAGTGCTCTTACAGCTGGTCTAGTCAAGTCAGTTGTGTTCCCTGCCATCCTCCCCTCCCCTCTGTGCCTGCACTCTCACGGTCCCGTTGCCATTTCAGTGCAGGCTCTCATTGCAAGGAGCTCTCAGGGAAGCTCAGCGCCGTGCAGGACTAAATCTGACCTTTTTACTTCACCTAAAGCTTTGGTCCCCTGCAGGGGCAGGACTTTGGGACAATTGCAAGAACAATTCACCAGAATTTTTTCCCTGGATAGAGGTTGTTAGTCCATGGCTGATTAAATTAAATTAAATTGCAACTAAGAGTCGCTGCTGTAAAACCAGGCATAAAACACGCAAGAAATCCTGCCAGCAAAGCAGAGGAGAAAAGCAAAGCCCCCAGCTAGAAGGATTGGGATTTGGTGGTTGTTTATCCCCCAAGCTCTGGGAGCATTCCATTTCTTTAATATTTGAATCATGCAGCACTAAATGAAGAGGACTCATTATCTAGAGCTGAATAATTCTGGTGATAACTCTGCCTCATTTTAAAATTCAAAATCCAAAGTAGTGGTCTTCCATGTATCAGTGTCTTTAAAGATTGTAATTGCTGAATCTAGAGGTCTGGTTTGTTAAATGGACACAAACTAAGCCCCCATGTTTAATAAAATGAATAAAATACTTTCTCCAGGCCCCACTCACTTGTCAAATTTAGCAAAGATCTTGCAGCAACACTCTTTAAAAATGGATCCACCCACAGTTGCATTTGTACCCAGGCCAGTTACAGCAGCTCAGGGAATCTATAGCAACTTGAAAAGCAATTTGCTTTTTGGGTGTATTCTAGGTATCAGCTTCAAGGGGCTGCCTAAGAAAAATTACACCTGAACATCTTACTTTGTTTGTCCTAAATAATACATCCCAAAGCGCCTGTTCTCACTGAACCCAGAGGCAGAAGCCCCATTGGTACTAAACAGCCTGGGTTCTGGTTATTGTTCTGTGCAGCAGCAGGGATTGGAGTAAAGTGCTGTGTGTGCCTGGCCTCTGAGCTGGCTGTGCTGGGAGAGACATTTGGTATGTAGTGCAGAAGAATTAAACAGCAATTAGCTCAACTGAGAGGGGCAGAGCAATTGCAGAACCTTTCCAGGCTTGAGCCTTGCTATTTTTAAGAGACTGCTCTGCCTTAATGAATAAAAGTGACAAAAACCAACTTGACATTCTTTTCCTGTAAGACAAAGCCTCTTCATTTGCTTATCGTAAAGTAACGGGCTATTCTTTCCCGTCAAGAGTCCAAATTTCCATGTGCTGTCCACGTTTCCCAGAAGGACTGGCCAGGATTCACCAAGCCACTGCTGAGGGTGGTGTTCGCTGGAGGCCACTCCAGCAAAGTTAATTGCTGCCATAATTAAGCTGTATGTTTGGTTGATCACGTCAAATTCAGGTGCTCCATTATAATTAGTTCTGTACAAAACCTTCTGTAAGGCTGCTCATGCACATCTTCTCATGCAGATGGTTTTACTTTTAAAGTCCACAATTCAGAAAGCTTCTTACACTGGTTTTCCCCGCCCCCCCCATTTTCCATCTGTACTAAATGCTGGTTCCTGTTCCATTTCAGTGAACTTGCAGAGTAAAATCAAACTCACATCCCTGCTTACTCCTGTGCCTTGCACTGTGTAGGCTGTGAGGCTGATTCTCCCATTACATACTTTTTCCCCCTTGTAGTAAAAAAGATTTCTCCGGATCTGCTGAGTATTCATGGATGTGGCTCACTGGAGAAAGCGGGTTAAGAGGACCCCCTTTTGTTGTTGAAATGCCATTGTTGTGTTCTCCTCTGCTCCCAGTTAATCTCTGCTGTGGGTCTGTTTGGAAAGTCACCCCTGTTTTGTTTCTTTTACTCTATTTGAAGGTTGTCTGTTCATTGAAGACTCATAGTTAAGTGCTGGGGTGTAACTGTTTGTACGTTTAACACTTTGTGGCTGCATGTCTGTTGTTCTTTGTCCTTCTGTTATGTTGTTGTGTTTTTTTTTTCCCCCCATCTGCTTCCAGTTGAGACAATCCAGAACAATCCCATCCTCCTCATGGAAAGTAGCCCTCTGGGTGCTCTCCAGCACCAGGACAGCTTCATGGAAACAAGTATCCCCGTTCCCGTACTGAATTGGCAAGATGTTTCCAATAAAAGTGCTGGTTGTGCTGAGTGTGTGTAATCTACACTTCCCTGTTGTCTGTGGTGTCGGGGTCTCGGGGTGCTTTTTGGAGATCCTCCTCTTGCCTCCTGGGGTTGAAATCCTCACGCTGTGTCTCAGGCTCCTGTGCCACATGAAATTAGCACTTTGGGATCACCCTTGGGGCTGGGAGAGACCTCCCTTGGGTTGGGATTACATCCTGTGTTGGTGCTGAAGGGGGGGCTGCTTGCCTGGGACCCACGTGGGCACATCCCTTGGGCAGGGATTGTCAGCAGCCACCACACTGAACCAGCCCAGAAGTCAGTCCAGTCAGTGCCTGTGTCACAGCAGGGTCTGTCCCTTTGAGTATTTCCTCTCTGGACACTCCTCGTGGCTCTGCCGAGCACAGCGACTGAGGCTTTCAGACCCCAGGGTGGCTCTTTGTGTGGGCTTTTTTAAGTTAATTTCTCGTCTTCTGCCTTAAAAGCAAAGTTTGATGCGTTTGTTTTGCCTTACCTTCCATCACAATTGCTGCATGGCCTCGTTTATTCTGGTTGTGGCTGGTGCTGCATCTGCAATTTTGATGAGACTTGACTTTGGATTGGTATTTTTTCTTCCCTCTGTGTCTCACTTTCCCGTTCCCATCCCTTTCTTGGTGTTTTGCTTTCAGAGCTGGGTTTGCTGCCCTGTTGTCTTTAACAAGCTGATCCTGTGGGACATTATGTGGTCATACAGGATGGTGACATTCCTGGCCATCCCAGATCATCTCTCCCTCTGTCTCTTGAAGGTGTAGATGATTTTCAGGTGTGCAGTTGCCACCTTGCCTGTGCTGTGAGGTTTTTTACACAGCAGGGGGAAGGGATCCAGTGCTGTTCATTAATCACTTTGGAGGTCATTAATGAAATGCCATTTAGCTGTCAGCTGATGTTGCCTGTGGTCAGGACAGAGCTTTTAAAAGCATCCCTTGCCCATGGCTGGGGAATTAGATGATCTTTGAGGTCCCTTCCAACCCAAAAACCATTCTAGGATTTGCTGATTCTTTGCTCTTCACTGTGAGTGTCAAGAGCACAGTGTGGCCAAGCAGTGCTTGACTTGACTGTGGCAAGTGCTGAATCCCAGTTCAGCCACTGGACTGAAGGAAATTTCCAGAATCATGAAAAAAATGCGGACAACAGGAATCTGTTGCTCTTGATCTCAGGACAGCAACTGCAGAGTGCCCAGCACTGAGCAGGGACTCTGGTGAGTCCAGAGGGGTCTGGGCTGTGCTGAGCAGCTGGCTGGATTTTTTGGGTTTTAGTTTTTATTGAACTGTACGTATTTTTTTGATTGTTTTCAGTATTTCTTTGTTGCTTCAGTGCAACTGCTCCCCCTGCAAATGATACATCAAGATCTGTCATCCAGGTACCCCAAGGACTTCACCTGAGAGGATGGCCCTGGGCCGTTCACTTAGTGGGAAACAGTGAGAACATTGACAAATGGGTCCATAGATGAAAGGGCACAGCACCAAAATGAGTATTAAACATCCATAGGTAGGCCAGGAAAAAGGTGATTTGGCTTCCTGTGTCCCCTGCAGTTTAATCTCAGGTCATGGCACTGGCTGTGCCATGTGGTTTGAGCAGCAGCAGGTGCTTTGCTGTCAGGGAGGGTGTTCGGGGCACTGCCCCAGCCGGGTGTCCTTGTCTTCACTGATAAAGCGTGCCCTGAGTCACAGCACAAAGTGCACTCGAGCCGGTGCAGTAAACCAGGGCACCTCTGCCCTTATCCAGTGATGAAGGAACAGCTAATCTCCATCGAAGTCTTGCTGCTGGGCCTTCTGGTTTCACCCTGGGCTTGCCTGGAGAACCTCCCCGTGGCTGTCCAGCCCTGGGCTGTGGCTGCACCTCTGTAGCACAGGAGGCTTCGGGGGGCTCCTTTAGGGCGGTGTGTGCTGGCAGGGTGGCATCTGTGACATCCCTCCCTGGCCACCACACTCCCCAGGAAACCCCACTCTGGTTTCGAAATCCCTGCACAAGGGATTTGGTGCAAAGGATGCACAGTTAGGAAAATACATTGTTGGGTTTGGGGTTATTTTCTGAGAGTCAGGTCCTGGGATTTTCTTTGGAAGTCACAGCTTTGGGGTGGAGGCAGCTTTTCTGAGGGGGGCAGTGGTGCACAGAACGGGTTTTTCTCCACATTTCTTGCCCTGCCTGTTCCTGGCCCTCATTTTTCTTAGAAACTCTCCTTTTTCAGGGACAGAGGGTGTGTAGCTTGGGACGAGTGAGAAACACAGGAGCAGCCTGAGTGGGCTGGAGCACAGGAGCACTGCTGTTGGGTGGCACCCCGTGCCCTGCAGAGCAGCCAGTGGTGTGGGTGCCACTGAACCTGAGAGTTCAGTGATGCTAAAACACTCCAGGCTCTTGCAGGAGTGAGAATTATTCCCCTGGTGACACTGGGATGGGGTTGGAAGGGCTGTTCAGGTTGGGTGTTTTTCCTGCAAACTCGTTATATACCAAAATACCTGGTCAGGCCCAGGAAAGTGAGACTGGCTAAAAGGAGCAAGCCCAAAATATCACTGTTTCTTCCTTTATTCCCTTTCTGGGTTCTGCTCAGGCAGCACCACATTTGGCCCTGATTTTTCTCCCGTGGAGTGTTGCTGGCACACCATTCAGTGTGTCTTCCAGCTGCTTCCTAAAGCCACAGATGCTTTAGGTTAAGGGAGAGGAAGACGTTCAGGCTTCTCTGGGGGTTAAATCTGAACCCTGGAATCTTTCCTAGCACAGAGAAAGCCAAGCCTCTCCTTCCATCTGAGCAGGTTCAGGGAAACTGATGGTCATCATCTCTGTTGGGGCACACCTACTGGGTGATTCAAGTGCACGAGCGCAGAAGGATCTGAGAGGCCAGAAAAAGGAGAGGGAGGGGTAACCAGGGAAGGAATGAGAGGCTTGTCCCAGGTCCTGCAGCAACGGGAATGGCACCCTTTACACTTGAGACCTTTATGGGGTTCAGTGCAGCTCCTGTTCTCTGTCTCCTCTTGCTCGAGCTGGTGCTTTGTGCAGTCAGAAAGCATCGGTGGCCCGCTGGGACTGGCTGGGTTGTGGATACTGGGCCCAGCCTTGACAGGCAGCAGCTTGACCAGGGTGAAAAGAGGGGGAAAGTGCTGAGAAAATGCTGCTGCTGATGGCCTTTCAGGCACAACGTGTGGGCAGTGTGTGCAGCTCATCATCAGGTCAGGCTCCCGCTAAGGCTCAGATCTTGCAGTCCACAAAGCTTTTACACAGAGCAGCTTGTGGCCTGATTTTCCCTGCAGAGAACAGAACTCTTCTACCAACACTTAGCCACACATTTTCTGCTTCATACATTCCCTCTCCCTCAGCTGCAGCAGGATTTGTGTGGGCACAGGCACTGTTGCTGCTGGGAACTGAGAGATGGGAGGGAGAAAATCAGTGGCCCCAAGCAAAAAAAGAGGGATATTAAAATAAACCAGTTTCCAAAACAACGCCCTGTGTCAGCTGCACACTGGGATTAAATCCAGGGATACCTCCACTGGCTGAAATAGGTGCAGGGTGTTGGGGTGTGGGAATGATGTACACCCATTCCCCATGGCATCTCCTGTGTCTGATACCTGGGAGTAAAGCTCAGGTGCTGTTCCTCAGGGGCAGCAGAGATGGGCAACCTTAAAACCTTAAAAAATGACAAGTAAATTGCTTTGCTTTTGCATGTTACTGCCATACTGGTGCTGCCTGCTTTGAGGCACCTGGTACTGGCCTCACAAACCAC
This sequence comes from Acropternis orthonyx, assembly GCA_035583155.1. NCBI lineage: Eukaryota > Metazoa > Chordata > Aves > Passeriformes > Rhinocryptidae > Acropternis > Acropternis orthonyx. Next base: position 11,886,922 of record JAWWEU010000037.1, on the reverse strand, counting down.
TGCAGTGCAGGAGCTTGAGACACCCACTTAATCTGGCCTCGTAGCATCCACAGAGGGGTGGATGTTCTTACCCCTCTTACAGAGAGAAAACTGACAAGCTGAGATTTTTTGGTGACTTTCAGCATCTCTTGGTTTGCCAGTTGTGAACATTTAAGGTTCTTTTCCCTCCAATCCATATATAAAGTCTGTGTGAGCATGACTTTAAACTTTCTGTATTTATGTGCTAAGGGGTTAGGCCACACTTGGTAAATCTCAGGATGGGCTCTAAAAATCCAGACTTGTACCAAAGCAGCTCTGTTTTCATGGAGACTGAGCTCCAGAGGGAGATGCAGGTGCTCAGCACCAGGCTCCTTTCAGCAGCTCTTACTTCAGATTAGCAAGTGTTGGCTGTATCCATTAGCAATAAAATACAGGTTCAGACTAGTCCCTGCCAGGCATGAAGATGTTTTCTTGATATCTTTTTTCCCATTAATGTTTTTACCTTGGAGAAGTTCATTTAAATCTAAATATTTCAAGAAAGCAAATATCCCCCTTCTGAGGTTGTTTTTTTGTTGTTCTCCTTACCTTGGTTATTTTGTCTGGATGTGAATATATAAAACTCTGTATACTCACATCTGTTTGTATGACACATGCTTGTTATTGCTGCTTGAATAAGTCTGCCTGGGTTTTTCTTTGGATCTGATTTTTGAGCTACTTATTTTGCTTCTCTCAATCAAAGTCTGCTCCTCCAGCCACTCGTCTCTGCCTGCTGTGCTCTTTGCTTTCTTTTCGGGCCAGAGCTCCGATGACACGTGGGTTTTTCTTTTCGTTCCGATCAGTTCTGAAAGGTTTTTGCACCTCCCAGCTTTGTTTGCCTCCTTCCTCCCCGCCCTGCCCCGAGTTCCTCTTGCCCAGCCTCTGTCTGTTGGTCTAATATTTTGATTTCCCTGTTTCAACTTTGTAGCCGATGTTGTTCAGTCTCATGGTGGCGTCTTCATGGAAAGCGGGTCCCTGTCCACCCCCATTTCAGCCCCTCAGTTCAGGGGCTTCCGGAGGGCCAGTGAGATCAGCATTGCCAGCCAGGTCTCAGGAATGGCAGACAGTTTCACTGCTTCCAACATAGCCAACAGTAAGTGCTGCACCCCCTCCGAGACCCCGCTCCGCTCTCCGACACGCTCCGGGCCGAGCCACGCAGCTTCTGTCTGTCCGTCTGTCCGTCCGGGGCCGTGCTTCCCGTTAACCACCCAAAGCTGGAATCGCCCCCCTTCTCCCGGTTTTGCCACGGGCAGTGCCCTGGTGGCACCACATCCCCTGGAAGGACAGGTGGTGTATCTGATGGTCGTGCAGGGGCCGCCGCTGTGTTCTGCATGTTGGACCGTGCTGGTGATAAATGGTTAAAGTAATACGGTAATTGCCGATTCTGAGCACCCTTGGGCTGTTGGGCGTGCTGAGGGGTAATCCAAAGGGATGTCCCTGTGCTGCTGCCCTGATAAGCTGTGAGGATCAGCACTTCCAGAGTGGCAGTGCGGGATACGGCACGTGGCTTGGTGCAGATCCCTGACCGTGGCCCACAGCAGCAGGGTGAGTAACCCCCTCTGTCACAGGGCAAGGACAGGTTTGTTCAGAACAGAACGTTTATTACTTTGCATTAGAAATTCAGCTCTCCTGTAGCCCACAGGGCAGCTCACAGTCAGCCGGTTATGACCCATATCCCAGAGCTGAATGAGGAATAAAAGGGTTTGTTCATTTGTTATTTTCCCCCAAGACCTGTGTAACTTCCCAGCTAATACAGTGGAAAAGAACAGACTTTGTTCACAGCTCAGCCCCTTTTTAGTTTCAGCTGAGGTGCGAGATGTGCCCTCAGGAACCTCTGATATTTCAGACCAAAACAGGCTAGAAACTTAAATTAAAAAAAAACCAAACCAACAAACAAAAAAAACCCATGACAGACAAATAAACAACCCCATACAAGAAACCTTCAGCCCAACCTCTGTTCCCAGAAGGTGGGTGAAATTTAGAGATGCTCCATTCCGGGCCGGGGCTGTGAATTACTCACTCCGTAATTAATTGCTGAGGTCAATAGTGCTCCCTGAGGCAGGTGTGAGTTGCTGAAGGTCTGTGGGTGCTTCTCAGGGGTCGCTGTAACCTCTTGCTCTGTTTGAGGCAACAGTCAGCAGCAGGAATAAATCCCTGGGCTCTGACAAAGGAGGTTTTCCTTCCCAAAGCGCATCCAGGAGCCGACGCCGCGCTACTACCGCAGGTCCTTTCACTCGTCCCGGGGTGAGACACCTTGCCAGGTGCTTGCCAGATCTGCACCTGCTTGGGAAGAAGCTCCTGGGGGAGAAGGTGTGTGTTTGGTGGGGTGTTTGTGCCGGGGTGATGCCCCAAGGCCGATGTGCCATGACAGAGGGATCTCACTGGATCGCAGCGCTCGCCTCCCCGCTTTCCCCGCGCTGTCCCCCTCCTGCAGCTTCTGCCTGGTGTAATTTATCCCTCCCCGCATCTCAGAGCCCTCAGAACCTGTTTGTGAGACCAGGGGTGGACAGGTGTGGCTGCAGCTGCTCCCTGTGCCCACGGCTGGCACAGCCCTGTCCCTCAGCTCCCACGTGCGACGCAGCCCTGGAGCGGCTCTGCCTTTGCAGCTCTTGCTCTCGTCCTCGTCAGCGTGGTGGTGACGTGAAGCCGTGGCATTGAGGGCTGGATACAACCTGTGTTTGTCCCCAGGGAGAGCTGGAGGAAGCCCAGAGGGGCACCACAGTACCACAGAGCCTCCCTAGGGTGCAGCTTCCCTTGCGCTGTGAATTTCTGGAGGATGAAATCAGTGTGTGCCATAAGTGTGATTTCTGCTTCTTTTTTTTTTTTTTTTTTTTAACATAAATATATATATTTTATTTTTCCTTTTAGAAACCAAACACCACTTTAACCATTGTAGAGGGTTTAGCCTTCTCTCCCAACTTGCCCTCCCTCACAAATCCCCCACCCAAACCTCATTCAAGAGATGTAGGCAGCATAAACATGAGATCCCTGCGAAGGGAAGGAAGCTCAAAGGGCCACGGAGCCGGGCTGCAGGCTGTGCTCTTCGGATACCCGACCTGGACATCAAGACAGGTACTCTGGAGAGATCCACCCCAGTCGACCTCCTCTCTCGTTCCGTAGTCACAGAACTTCACAACAAATCTGTGCACTTTCACTGAGGCACTTGCAGTTTCTGATTGCATCTTAACAATCATTTCTGTCACTTTGCTCCAAAGATCGATCGTAACACAGCTAACAACTTGGCAGGAGCAGGAGTTCTCCTGGGCAGAGCTGTGGGCACAGCGCTTCTGCCTCACCACTTTTGAGCATGGAGGAGTCAATCCTGTCTGCTTCCTACAGAGAATCTGAAGTTATTCAAGCTGGGGACTTGCATGAGAAACAAAAGGCTGGGACATGACCAGGAGCTGTCAGTTCAGAGGACAGGGAGTCGGAGGTGGCTGCGAGGAGGTGCCAGTGTGCTCTGGAAAAGCCGTGTGGATCTGTCAAACACTCCTCCTCCTTCCCGTGGGACCACCAGGGTGAGGGTGGCCTGGGCCAGGGGGATGTGCTGGTGCCATATCCCTCTGCAGGTCGCTGTGGTGGGAGCTTTGTGCAGGGCTCTGGAAAGAGCTGCTGGATCCACCTTTTCAGTTCAGCATCTGTTCTCATCACCAGCCAGATTTCCCGTAACAGAGGGGTATGTTGGGTCTTACCTTAAACCCAGCAGCTTTCCTGGAATTACTTAAAAAAGGAACATCATCACAGAGGTAAAAACAGAAGCTTGAGGAAGCCTTTGTCAAAGCCCCAGCTTGCATCCTGCATGCAATCACAGCTCTTCCTTCTCCTCTCTTGATCTGATCCATCTTCTCTTTCCTTGGCTGCTTTTCCGGTCTGGATCGTGCGGGCATTGAGGATTCCTCGGAGCTGGAAAAGCAGCCCGTGGCTTTGGGGTCTGAGCCTTTGGGCTGGGACCTGCTCATTTCCAGGGATTTGGATAGGATCTGCATGGGCAGAGCTGGGGGCACCATTGAGGTGGGGGGGTTCCCACGGGTGAATGGTGGCTGTGTGTGTGTGGGTTGGTGCTCCCTGGGGGACAAACCCCCTCTGTGGTGTTTGTAACCCCCCCCAAATCCCAGTGTGTTTCTCAGTCCCTGTGCAATGGAGCCCCAATGCTCCCAAGTGCTTGTCTGGTTGTCCACCACAGAGGCTGGGCTGGATGACTCAGTTGCCTACCACGTGGTAGCCCAGGAGGGCAACAGGGGCTTGTTGGGGACTACCAGTCCCGTCAGCATGTGCCATACACCTTGTGGTGCCTTTTAGCATCTCACATGGATTCCCAGTGTTCAGATCCTGCTTAGTGTGGCCAATACCTGGATGCTGTTCCTTGGTGAAGGCTAAAGGAGTCAGAAGCAGGGCTGGAGATGGCCTGGGCACGTACTGTAGGGGCAACACGCACATCCTTCCTCCCACAGCTCCAGGGGGATGCGTTTCTGTCTTGCCTTTTGGCACGTGGATTCCCAGGCTCGTTGCACACAAGCCTTGGAGCCCTTCCCCGAGGTCTGGGCTAATGGCCCGTTAACACCTGCCCTCCAGTGCCTTCCTGTTTGCTTAAATAAAGGCGAGCTGGTGTGTTGTGCCTTGCTCTGACAGACACCGAGCCCTGGGCTGGCTGTTCCTCTCGGCAGCGTGACCATCCAGGGAGCAGCCTCAGGTGGCCCTGGAGCGAGGGGCCAGAGCCCTGAGGTCCCTTTGGGACGGAGACCACGTGTGCACGTGAACCCCCTTGGTCTGAACGAGTCTTTTGCTTCCAGTTGCCTCCAAGTGGTGGGGAACCAAACGGATCGACTACGCGCTGTACTGCCCCGACGCCCTGACGGCTTTCCCCACGGTGGCCTTGCCTCACCTCTTCCATGCGAGCTACTGGGAGTCCACGGATGTTGTCTCCTTCCTCCTCAGACAGGTAGGGTCATCCTCCCTCCCCCCCCCTATCTCCCTTGGGCTGAAAAATGTTTGGGGCTCTTTGGGTTTTTTTAATGCTGCGCCTTCGGGAACGCCCGTTGGTGCGCAGAGGTGGCAAAACACCCTTTGCCCCCGTGGATCTGTTTTCTTCCTCTTCTTTTTGTTCCTCACCCGTGGTGTTGGTGGAGCTGCACTCATGCAAAGTTCGTGGATGTGCTGTCACACCCGGGTTTTTATCATCAGAGCAGATTTGAGATGGGGCTCACCAGGGATCCATGGAAAAAGCCATGGGCAACTTCCTACGAGATCACGGTGGCAAAAGGTCAAGTGGCACTTGTTCCGTGATCTGTGCTCTGTGTGTGCAAAGTTGGATCTCAAGACTGAAACTGAAAGGGAAACTTTTCAAAGTACAAGTAAAAATTACAGTAAAACCAAAGAAGGAGGTTTATGTTAATTTAACACAAATGGATAGGCAGAATTCAGTTCTCCATTTTGCCTTGCTAAGTTGGGGTGGTTTCCTCTGGGAACTCATTGGGATTTAGTCCTTGTTCCTGCAGCACAAAGCAATTCTGGAGCCAGGAAAACGGGGACTGCTGGTGTCTGGAGTCTGACACCTCAGATTTTATCAACCTGTATTTGGCCTGACATTCAAATTTACTGTTTAAAATGTATTTTTTTCCCCTAGAAGAAATATTTCCCCTTCAGTTCCTTGGAGGTGAGGGGGAGTTATTTGCCTTACAAAGTACAAACTTCTCAGGGAACGATACTTAGAGCGTGGGGTTGGAAAAACCAAAACTCAGAGCAGCTCTGTGGATTGGGGTGCCCACTTGGGCCCTGGGTTTGCTTTGTGTCAGCCCCGCTGTTAAACCCTCCCTGCTCTCTTCCAGCCTCCTCCACTGCAGCTCTCAATTACTTGTGATTCTGTTGGCAAACTTTCTCTCAGTGTTATCCTCCAGGGGGACCATCTCATCCTGGGCTGTGTCCAGCCTAGAGAGACATCTCTGTGCTTGCACAGACCTTGCTGGTTGGTCCCACATGAAACTCAGCCTACAGGGCTGAAAAGAAGAGAGAACTGTAATTGTGCATGGGGGGGGAACAGTCAGGACAGTCTCGTACACAAACTGCTCCACTCAGGAAACAGCCAATTACTGAGGATTCAGCCTGAGGCTGGGTCCGCAGCACAGTGTGGTGCTTCAGGTCTTGTGGCTTGAGTACCTGGAGATACCTGTCCATCCATTCTTGGCCTGGGTAGTCTGGCACTCCCTTCCCAGTGCCTGTCTCTGCCTTGAGACCGGGGTTTGTGTCATTCTTTGTTGTCTGGCTGTCCTTCCTGAGCAGCACACCACTGCTTCCCCTAATAAGGGCTTGTTTCTAATGGCCTTGGATAGTCACCTCTGGGCAAAATGTAGAAAGAAGCTGTTGAATAGTTTTAGCCTCCAAAGATTAAATCTTGTTAAAACAAGGCCAAATAGGACTCAAAATAGAGTCACGACTTAAATAATTTTCAGTAAAACTTGTTTTGTTGTTTACATTGGATTTCCATGGGCTCCCTCCCCAGCAGGCTCATCCTCCCTGGGGTCCTTTTTCCACTTCTCTGGATGAAAACCAGCTCCAGCTCTGCAAAGGGAGCTGGCCCGTGTCAGCCGAGCTCAGCTGGAGAGCTGCTGACCTCACAAAATATGCTCAAGACCTTGTAAAAGAACCCACATTTCAGAGGCTTCTGAGTTTTGGGTCACTAAGGCTCGCTGCCAGTTTTGGAGTTCTGTGTGCAGGGTCACCTCCCAGCCCTACATCGGTCCTTGAGGTGTCCCCTCACCTTTGGGTGTTACTCTTCCTTTTCCCTTCTAGAGCAACCTAGGTAGGATTTACTCCAGTTCCTGCTTCCCACCCCTGCCTGTGCCCTGGTGACAGGCAGGAATTGCCCCAAAAGCTGGCTGGCTGGTGGGCATCACCTTGCCCCATCTCTGATGCTCGTGCTGGCACAAAGGCCTGGAGCTCTGTCAGCCTTGGAGACCAGGATGGACAGACAGCCTGAGCTCTGCCTTGCACGTGGCCAAGCCAGATCCCTCTGTGCCTCCTGCAGGGTCAAATCAGTGAGAGGAGCAAAAGCCATGGGACAGGAGCAGTCTGGGATGTGTTTCAGTAGGAATGAGCTGAAGGAACAGCATGTGGCTGGTCAGAGCAGCTGGTGCTGGCTCTGTTATGGAATGGGAGAAGGCTCGTGTTCCAAGGAGGAGACCGGTCCCTTGCAGAGCGTGGGAAGGGACTAGTGAATCCCTGGAGGAAGGGCAGGTATTTAAGTGCAGAGCTTGTCCTGCTATGTTTGAGTCAGTTTTGCACCTCCCAACACTCTCAAAACCTGCATCCCAGCCAGGATTAAGCTAGTGTTGGCCACAGGCTTTGCTGGTTCAGAGGAGACCACTTGCCCTGCACAACCTGCAGGTTTGCCCAGCAGCAAACTCAGGGACCTCCCTCCAGGCTCTGCCCTCCCTCAGCGCTGGCTCAGGAGGGGGATCACCACACCAGTGGTGATTCCTCAGTGGGATTTGTGCTCCTGCAGGTGATGAGACATGAGAACTCCAGTGTTTTGGAGCTGGATGGGAAGGAGGTGTCCGTGTTCACCCCCTCCAAGCCCCGCGAGAAGTGGCTCCGCAAGAGGACGCACGTGAAGCTCCGGGTGAGGGGTCTGGGGGCTGTCACAGGGAGGGGGGGTGGGGACAGTCTGGGCTGCACAAATGGCTCTGAGGGTGGCCAGTGTGAGCATGGCACAGACAGAGGGGACGCTGCATTGCTGGTCTGCGTTAGTGATCGTGTCCTTCCTGCGCAGACATCAAAGAGCAACCCCAAAGTTCTGTATCAGCAAAGTCTCCTCTTGGCCTGGAGTCTGTCAAACAAAAACTCGAGTCTGCTAGCTGTGGGTCAGAGAAGGAACCGGGACAGAACATCTTTCAAAGTGCCATAATACCAGTTCTCTGCTCCATAAATGCCCTTCGCTCCCAGTAAAGTCTCCAGTTCCTGAGAAGGCAGTTCCGTGCTAGAACTGGAACAATGTCAGCAGATTCCTCTGGCAGCTCTTTGTGTTCCCTCTCGATTCTAAAGTGTAAGAGTTAATAGCCAGTACCAGAGCTGCACGCAGAGCCTGCCCTGGAGATTGGCTCTGCAGGCCCGTGCCCTCCAGTGCACCCATCAGTGCAGGGCACAGAGCCTCACCTCTGCCACAGGTCACATTCTTTCCCAGAGCCGAGGGTGGAGTGGAGGAATGACAGGGAGGAACCCACGCTCCAGTTGTCCGGTTATATTTGGCATTTCCCCGCGAGGCCGCCCATCGCTGCCGACTTCTGTCTTTGTTTTCCTTATTTTCTCTTCCCCTCTTGCCTCGTGCAGAACGTCACAGCCAACCACAGGATTAACGACACCATCGCCAACGAAGACGGGCCCCAGACCTTAACTGGGAGGTTCATGTACGGCCCCTTAGACATGGTCACCCTCACGGGAGAGAAGGTACCGTGTGTGCTGGGGGAGACAGGGACAGGGGCAGTGCTGGTCACTGCTCCCTTGGTCCCTGATGGGGTTTGCTGCCCTTGGGTCCTGCCCAGACCTGTGGGTGTCTCCCACCAAGAACAGCAGTTGTTATGGGATTCTTCACCACCAGGGCCGGGTTTCATTCCAGCCCCCTGATGTTTGGGTGCTTCTCAGGTCTGTGAAGTGCAGAGGGTGGGACCAGCACCCAGCCCTGCTGCCATCCAGAGGGGCTTTTGGGTGGGATGTCCTCGTGCTTGGCCTGCTCTGCTCGGTGTTGTCCCTAATGCTGTGGGTGACCCAGCCTCGCTGCCTCCCCAGGTGGACATTCACATCATGACGCAGCCACCCTCGGGGGAGTGGGTTTACTTTGACACAGAGATCAGCAACAGCAGTGGCAGGATTTCCTACGTCATCCCCGAGAACCGGCGCCTGGGCATCGGCGTGTACCCCGTCAAGATGGTGGTCAGGTGAGGTACTGTGGGCTTTGCAGGAGCAGCGCAAGAGTAATTTGACTATGTGGTCCCTCCTTGTTGGGTGGGGTCAGAGCCTGGTTTGCCAGCAACGGGGGCAAAGCCACTTGTACTCTGCTTCTGTGAGAGGAAGCTCCATGCTCCTGCATCACCAGCATGGGGATGGAGCTCCTACTGCAGGAGCAGGTCTTCTGCACCCACAGGGTATGGCCTCGCGGTCATCTGCAAAACTGCACCACTGAGCATATTTTGAAAGACCATAAACTTGTCCTTGAGGGACAGAACTTTGTGCTCGTGATGAGTCACAGCTCAGGGGCTCCAGCTCAGCTCCAGTTGCTGGTGTTGAGCTCTGGAAGGGGGAGGAGGGGAGCATCTTCTCAGTGGTGAACCCAGAAATGGTTTGCTAGGGGTACTTCTTTGAGTCACTGATGTGGCTGCAGCGAACTGTTCCATCCTGGCTTTAACACGGAGACCCTCGCTCTGTGCCTGCAACCAAAGGTTACAGATTTGGGCCAGATTTGGGTGCTGCTTTGGGCTTGTGGTGCTCTGCAGGACTCGGTGATGCCTTCTGACTGTCTCACTGTCTCTAAATCCCCAGGGGTGACCACACGTTTGCAGACAGCTACATCACGGTCCTGCCCAAGGGGACGGAGTTCGTGGTGTTCAGCATTGACGGCTCCTTCGCAGCCAGCGTGTCCATCATGGGCAGCGACCCCAAAGTCCGGGCTGGAGCAGTGGATGTTGTAAGGTCAGGGCAGGGGCTGGGGTGGGCGGGCTGTCTGACGCCGGCATTGCTCAAGGTCTGCAATCCATTGACTGGTGCCTTTCCTTCCAGGCACTGGCAAGACCTCGGCTACCTCATTATCTACGTCACAGGCCGCCCTGACATGCAGAAGCAGAGGGTGGTAGCATGGTTAGCACAGCACAACTTCCCCCACGGGATCGTCTCCTTCTGCGACGGGCTCGTTCACGACCCGCTGCGGCACAAGGCCAACTTCCTGAAATCCCTCATCACCGACGTAAGCCTGGGAACGCTGAAACAGGATCGTGGCACGGGTTTGGGTTGCTCCTCGTCCAATTGCTCCTGTCAGCAGCAGCAGTCTCTTGGCAGCAATGTGACCTGCAGAGGAAGATTCATCTGTTCATTTTATTTTCATCCCTTTATTGCTCTACAAAAATGTCTCTGCTGTTAAATTATCGCCTCTGCTCTGCGACTGCTGCCTCTGTTCCATTAGGCCTTTGGTGCTGGGCAGAGAGCCTCCCTTTCCCGTGCTTTTTGTCACCTGTTTGGTGGCTTTCTGGCTGCCTGTGGTGCAGCCAGCAGGTCTGAGAGGGGATGGGGCTGCTGCAGAAGTGGCCTTGCACCACACAGCCTTGATGGGAGACTCCACGGAGATCTGAGTGTCTGTCCCCTGAGAGGTCTTCACATCATTTAGCCCAGAGGCCCAGAAAAGCTCCAGACAGAACAAAGGTTTCTGTGGCTGGCAAGTGAAGGAGCTGCCTTGTTGGCAGGGGAAAGCCTGTCCTTAACTCTCTTGGGCTCCTGTTTCAGCCTGAGTCCAGTGGCAGGAGCAGCTGGGTCTCACTTGCTGCCTGCTCTCCTTTGTCCTCCAGAAGAACCAGTTCAGGACCAGGATCAGAAATTCCCTGTTCATCTCCCTGATCTTCAGCTCTGGGCACAAAGCTGGCCACTCTATGGTGGCACCAGTGTCCACACTTCCCCAGTCAGCCCCTGCTCCAGCCCCCCAAGGAAGGGTTCGCCAGGAGCTGCTCTCTGCTTGGAGTGGAGGCAGATACATCCCTGACAAGCAGGTCACAGCAGTGGCTGTGGGAGAGGAACATTCCTGACTAATGATTCCTGCACAGGGGGGTTGCAGCTCCTCTCCCCCAGTGACAACAGGCAGCAAAGTGTGTGTGGCATCCTTGCCCCCTGCCGACCTCAAGGCAAGGCTGTGGATCAGCTCTTGTCTCACTGTTTCTCCTCTTGCTCTGGCCTGTAAACATCTCCAGGTCGTTAATTAGTGCCTTGCTTGGCGGTTCATTATCCAGCTGGGAACTTAGAGAAGTTTCCAGTGACCTGAGGTGCCCAGAGATGCTCTTGGAAACCCAAAGCCCTGCCTGCTGAGCAGCACGGGGTGCCTGCGTGTCCTGACTGGGTGTTGCTTTCCCTCCCCGCAGCTCCACATGAGGATCCACGCGGCGTACGGATCCACCAAGGACATCTCCGTGTACAGCTCCATCAGCCTCCCGCCCACGCACATCTACATTGTTGGCCGACCCACCAAGAAGCTGCAGAGCCAGTGTCAGGTAGGAGGGGGGCTTGTCCAAACCCAAGGGCCTCTCCCGTGGGAGGGAGATGGGAGTTTGGTCATCGTTTGGTGGCTGAGCTGGCGTTGGCCGAGAGAACGGGAGCTGTCCCGCGTAGCAGGACCACGCCGGTCTGAGAGAACCTGGCGCAGCAAACGCGTTTGGTGGCCAGTGGCTCTCTGGGGAACGTGTCCCGTCCCCCTAACCGTGCCCTCGCCGCTCTCACCCCGCAGTTCATCACGGAGGGCTACGCCGCCCACCTGGCGCAGCTGGAGTACGCGCACCGCGCGCGCCCCGCCAAGAACACCACGCGCATGGCGCTGCGCAAGGGCAGCTTCGGCCTGCCCGGCCAGGCCGAGTTCCTGCGCAAGAGGAACCACCTGCTCCGCACCATCTCCTCGCAGCCCTCGGCCGGCGGCCACCGCCCCGAGCGCACCCAGAGCCAGTCCGACAGCGACAAGGACAGGGACAGGGAGCGCAGCCAGCGCAGCATGAGCATCGCCACGGGCTGCTGGGGCCGCAGCGCCGCGTCCCGCCTGGAGTCCGGCCTCCTGGGGCAGAAGTAGCCGGGCCAGAGCCAGGATCGTCAGCTGCAGCCACCGCAGGAGAAAACTAAAGGAAAGAGGGACGAGGCCGGCGTTTCGGGCTGGAAGGGTAAACATGGTGCTACTCCAACAACATCGTGGTGTTCTGGGAAGAGGCGGGATGTTTCCCACGCAGAACGTGCAGGCCTCACAGCGAGAGCGTCGGGTTTGTGCAGCGTGAGCCCAAGGAGAACAGCTGGAAATCGGGGAGGGGGGCAAGTCTCCAGGTGGAGAAGGCGCTCTCTCCTGCCTCCCTTCTCTTATCCAGGTTCAGTGACTGTAAACACGTGCCTCCTCGCCTTGTTGGCCATCGCTCCGATCTGACCGAGCCCCGTCCTCAAGAGTCACAGCCCGGGGCGCAGGGCTGAGGGAACTCGTCCTTGGCTGTGCCAGGAGTGGGACTGAGCGCTCTGCCGGCGCGGGGCGGGGAGCGGGCACGTGCTGGGCTGTGCCGGGCACGGCGCCCAGAGCTCCCCCTCGCCGAGGGGCTCCACGTGTGGCCCCTTCTCCAGGGGCTGGTGCAGTCAAAGCTGAAGCTTCATGGATGCTGTTGGCAGAGGCAGAACGGGGAAGATTCGTGCCCAAGGCAGTGGGGTCGGTATTGTTATTACTGTTATTTTTTAAAGAGACCTTTTAGAAGCCAATGGAATTTAATGTGTTGACCTATTAAAAGAGGAATACAAGCTATTTTGTTTGAGCTGTTCCAAACCTCAGACGCTTAATTTGCTGTTAAAGTCTCCAAATAGTCTCGCTATATGTTATTTCCAACAGTAACCACCGTATATTTGGAAGCAGCTGAAGGCACTCAGCTGGATTGCATTGCAGTTCTTCTCATCCAAATGCAGGGTCTGACTCTCTCAACACCCACCTCTGAGATGTTTTCTTCTTCCCAGGTTCTCTCCAAGTTCAGTAGCAGCTTTCATGGGAACTTAGACTCGCTCCTTTAACCTGTAGTTACTGAACTGTAAAACCTCGTTGTTTTTTTGCACTGATGATTTTTAGAATGGAAACCTGTTACCATCTCATGTAGCTACACTGGTGTTTGTAGTGCATGACAATGAAATATTGCTAAGCCCAGGGTGTGTGTGGATATCTATACATACATGTGCACACACACATAGATATATATATGTACATATTTAAAAAAACAATCTGTGCAGAAGTTTTTCCAGCAGTAAGGAGACTGTAAGGAAGTGTGCCAACAATGTCAGGCAACCTTAAGAAAAGGCCATATCTTAATTTTCCCGGTGTGTTTCTCAGTTGGACATGCCTGAGGCGATGGTTTTGTGCTGCTGGAGCGAGCGGGTGGGTGCGTGGCAGAGGGGAACTGGCACCCGGCGGCAGCGAGACAGGGACAGAGAACAGTGCCTGGAGCCAGGGCTTGCCAAAAAAGCCCCCTAGTCCTGTCCCTCCTGGGGCCAGCCAAGGTTCCCTCCTTGCACACACCTCCCGGGGCAGAGGGGCATCCCCACTGGGGGTCCCGGGGTGCCCATTCCCAGACTCCAGTTGGCCTCTTCACGTGGAGATTTTATAGTCCTACCGAGCTCCCCCCACTACGTGTAACCCCCGCTTTTCCCCCCCCCCACACACCTTCCTGTCTTTATATCACTTTCTACTTACGGAGATCTTATTTATAACAAAAGAATTTTTTAGACTGGCTGCTTCGTTTTATTACGTGTTTCGCTAAGAAGCGCAGGAGGGCCGCACTGAGATACACAGCACTGTGAACGCTGCTCTGCTGGCTGGCTCTGGGCCACGGGAGGCAAATCCAGCTCATCCGACACCCAGGGTCGAGCTCCCGTGTTCGTGGAGGGTCTGAGGGAGGCAGAGGAGGGACAGTGCTGCCCAGTGCGTCTCCCACGTCTTGCAGCCTGACTGCAAAACTGTTTAACCACTTCTCTTTGATAATCACCCAATTACAGAATGTACCTGACGACTTTTGTTACCGCAAACTGACTTCCCTTTCTGCCGACTCAGCCTGGTTCTCTCTCTGAATGTACATCCAGAGCTCACTGGGTCCAAAACCAACGTGAAGTGTCCCAGCTTTTTGCCAGTTGAATGTTCTCTCAAACAGATGCCATCTGAGTAGGAAGCCAAGCCACAATCCATCCTGTGAAGTCACCGAACTGCATCACTAAACAATTTCTGCAAATTTGGATATGGCCTTTGCAAAAATCACCTCTCCTCCAAGTCCACAACCAAGGCATGATCTGTACATTTTCCAGTGTTGACGAGATGTTCACATTTTCTTATGTGTAGATAGTGTAAAACAGAGGCGAATGTAAATGTTCAACATAAAAAGTGGATATATAAAATTGAAAGTTATTTATTTATGTAGAGGAAAAAAAAATGTCTGGAGGGACTGGAACCTTCAGGGTTTATTAATATTTAAAAATGTAGCTTTTTTGTTTCAGGCATTATGTACAAAGCAATTATTTTATGGACCAAGGTCAATGTAACTGTCAATGAATGCAGAAGTGCAATATGATACTCACCTCTCCATCACTTCATGTTTTAAACAGCTACTACCCAGTTAGCCTGACAATCATAACACCTCTGTCCTCATCCTTTGTTTAGCTTCTTGAACCTTGCCCGGGTCCTTTCCCTGGCCCCCCATCCGTTGCCATTGTACGGATCCAACACGGAGAAGAAGCAATTGTAGAGCAGGACTTTTATTGCTGCAATAATACCAGAGGAGGGGGGTGTAGTTACCAGGAAAAATGCCACTAACTTTTTTTCTTCACCAGTTCAGTCCCTCCCTGTCTCCATCGCTCTGTCCTCAGCCGCCCCCATCTGGCACTCATCCCTCTGAAGCAAAGACCAACGTGCTACTCACTCACAGAACAATAGCAATAGTTTAACTGTGTTTATAACCTGTTTGTTCCGAGCTGTTCTGGAGAGCAGTGCATGTGACCCGATGCCTTTCCACGTGTATGGAAGAGGATCCGTTCGGATGTGGTGAGGGAAAAGATGAATGTATATTCCATCCTTCCTAAAGGGGCACTGTCAGGTTAAAGACCTAATTTATCTGTGTTACTAATCACTTGTCTGCTTTGAAATGAAAGAGTCTGAAGTTTCTCGTGCTCCTCCCTTGGCTGTTGTGGGGGCAGCCCCCCGGCACAGCCCACGTCCTGTTCTGCACACAGCACAACACAGCCTGCACTTCACAGGCTGCCTCGGGCTTTGGGCTTGGGTTTTCGTTTCCATGGGAGTCAAACTCTGCTGCAGAGCTCAGATTTTTTTTATAAAAAGCAGCTTTTTCTATTCCTGCACTCTTGGGCCAGACTTTCTACCTGACTCTGTCCCTTTAAAGTCTTTTAAAACCCCGTCAGAGGAGCCCCGAGCCGTTTTCCGGGGTTTGCTCAGATCACTCCAGTCAGACGAGGCGAAACTCTCATACCAAAAACCGTTTACAGTGTCGGATGGTGAGCAGTAACGAGCCAAAGGGTCACCACCACCCTCCCACCCGCCCAGCAGCCGCCGTGCTTGCTGTAGCAGCCCCTTCTTCAGGTATCGCCACTGTTTGCTGCATTTCCTATTAGTTCTTAGAAGCCTTACGGTCCCCTCCCTCTGCCTGTTGATACCCTCGACTGTCGATTTTATATTCCGACGATGTTAGTTATATTTTATTTATAAAAAAAGGCTTTAGGGGTAGCAGCCCTGCCTGGGGAGCCACCGGAGGGGATGCCCGAGGGGACGCCCCTGTGTGTACGGTCACCCTGCCGACGACTCGCTTGTGTGTGTGGCAAACCTTCTGTACGACTTCCTTCTCCTCCTTGCTGTTAGTGCATCGTTCCAATGCCTGGTGTGCTTTGTGTACAGTATCATTGTGAGTTGCACAGATTAAAGAAATGGGAAGGCTCTTCTCTGTCTGCTTTTCTTTGGGGCGGGGGGTGGGAAGACTCTAGAAAGAGACGAGTCACAGAACCCTGAGACGTGAGCAGGCACCAGTTTAATGGGGTTACAGCAAACAACATGGAAACCCTCTGTGCAGATCAGTCCTGCAGGACCTGTTTGTCCTTTAACTCATTTAACTCCTTTAACTCATTTGTCCGTTTCTTTTGTACAGTTTGTAGATGTATGGACTGTGCAGTGGGGGAAAGGCTTATCTGTTTGCTTCCGAGCAGCCACGAGCTGAGAAATCCAGAGCCCCAAGGCCTGTGCTGTGGGGAAGGGGCAGGAGTTGCATGCAGGGGCAGACAGCAAGGCAGAGCCATCCCTCCACCAGCACACGTTCATAGCTCCCAGTGCAGCATGCCAGCTCAGTGCTTCCCGGTGCCACTCGAGGAGAGGAAGCTGCAGGAAGGCTGAGAACAGCCCCAGGGCACAGTGGAGGGTGGCACTGAAGGGTGCAGGGCAGAGCTGCAGCCTGAGCAGAGCCACAGCACCAAGGCTGCTCCTCTGTGAGCGCAGTCGGTGAGCATGCAGGGCCCCTGAGCCAGACCTGGCAAGGAAGGAGCCATGAGCAGCCCCTGAAGGGAAAAAGTGGCAGCCAGCTGTATATTTTGTGGCCTTGGTACACACCCTGTCCTGGCCACAGCGTTGGCTCCTGCCAACCAGAGCCCAGAGCTGAGGGGCAGTAGCACTTTGGGGTACCCAGCACCCTTGAGCCTGTCCCCTGGGTGCTGTTGAGCTCCTCCAGCATCCAAAGATGCATCAGGGCTTGGAGGGCTCAGGTGCATTTACAGCCACACTGGCCTCAGGAGAGGGAGGGGAGAAGCTGTTGGGTGGGAGATGAACTGCTAAAGTCACTCTCCTTCCCAGTCAGTAACTTACAGAGCAGCTGCAAAGTGCCCCTGGGGAACATCTTGACACGGTGCTGTCAGCGTGGTGCAGAGCCAGAGGCTCCCACCCGGGCTGGCTGGTGCCTGGCACACTCACTGCAGCATTCCTGTCCTCACCTGGAAGGCCAGCCCGTCCCCCCGCGTGGCTTGCTGCAAAAGGACACAGGTGCTCACAGCATCATCCCAGGATGGAGGACCACCAGCACCACCCGGGGGGAAAACACCCCAACCTCTGGGTGCAGCAGCTCCCTTGCTGTGCCCAGCCACCCCCCAGCAGCTCCCACTACCTTGTTAATCTCCTTGTGTCTCTCCTTGCTGACAATTTCTTCCAGGACTTCTCCGTCTCCCTTAATGAGCCTGGAAGACAAGCACAGTCCCACGAGCCATGAGAGTTACTGGCAAGGTCCTGCAGCTCCCTCCCAGCTGAGGCACCTCTAGGCAAGGCCAGTGATGACCTACCCCTGACACTGCATTACGTGACTCTTTTTGGCTGTATCAAGCTTAGACAGCACAGCATTAATCTCACCACACTGCAGCAAGGACAGGTGCAGTCCCCTGGGAAATCAGCCCTGACCGAGGCTGTGAGCACTGCCTGCTGTGTGCAGTCACACTGGCACAAGAAAACACATAATAAAAGCATCTCCTGCCATCCCCAAATCTGCAGGCTTCACTGTCGACAGCAGTGCCCCAACCCCTGCAAAACCTCTTCCTTTTTTCATAGAGTTCAGGTATGGTCCTGGCTGCCCCAGGAAACTGCAGAGCCACCCAGGAGCAGGAGCCAGTCTGGGCCTGAAATGCAGCCAAGGCCAGGGAGCATCTTGCTGAGCAAATTCCAAGCAGTGTTGGAGGCAGCTCACACCTCCAAACACGAACAGAAGTTTAATTGTCTTCATCACATGCCTTACAGGGAACCGACCTTTGTTCCACACCTCCCTGAGCCCTGCAGGCTGCATGCTATTTTAAGACTGGACTTGTCATACCCAATTCTCTTCAGCATGATGCTTTCTGCTGGCTGAGAAGATGCAGTTTATTAAAAACTGGGTCATTTCTATTTGGCAGCTAAATGAACTTGGGTTTGATTGTTGTCTGTAACCCCAAGGGGCACATGTTCCCTCCTCACTTGCACCCAGTGCTTTGGAGCCGAAAGGTGAGTGGATGGAGCAGTGGGATTCTGGGACACAGCCCAGTATCCTTTGTGTGGAGCCCCAGCACAGTTTGATAATTTGGTGTCACTTTCTGGGTAAGTTACACCAGGTCTGACAGGAAGGGACCTGTGAGGGCTCAGCTCAGGCCTCTGCTACTGAAGGGGACGTGGGTCCACACACGGTAC
Organism: Acropternis orthonyx; assembly: GCA_035583155.1. Taxonomy (NCBI): domain Eukaryota; kingdom Metazoa; phylum Chordata; class Aves; order Passeriformes; family Rhinocryptidae; genus Acropternis; species Acropternis orthonyx. The sequence continues at coordinate 11,868,972 of JAWWEU010000037.1, read as the reverse complement.
TGCAGTGCCATGGACTCCAACCCACGCAGCGTGGGTGGGAACAGACAACTCGCCTCCCTCTTCCCCAGGGATCATACCTGGTTCTCCCTGTCTCAGGATCCACGACTCTCCTTATGACACTCTGCCTTGCATCCCACTCTTCCTTTGTCATTGGCTTCATGGCCTGGATTCGGGATTTCTGCTCATCTGTCAAAACTGGAATGCACTGGTCAGTCAGAGCCAGCCCCTGGGGTGAATCCAGGCCCAGCCCCCCAGACACACATCCCCACACCAGGTTTCCTGCTGGTACACAGGGTTCAGTGGGGAACCACACAAAGGAAGGGCCACTTCCCATCCCAAAGGCAGGACCAGTTCTGCCAGGACATCACTGCAATCCGTGTCCTTCCATCTGTGTTCCCCACTCACACCTACAAGCTACATCTGAGCACTTTACTACTACTGAAGGCAGCCACGGTGTGTAGGAGGGAGGAGAGCCTGGGGCTGCTCCCTGCACACACCTCTTGCTTCCCTCAGACACCTCACAAGGATCCCAAAACGGGACCAGCACAGATTTCTGGGAGGGAAACACCATCATTACCTGGCCCAGGGTCCTCCACTGATTCCTTCTGCCACTGCTCCAGTGAGGGGCCAGGCACCTCTTCTCCCGTGGCTTTCTCCTCCTTTGCCTTTTCTTTTGCCTTCTTTTTTGATTTCTTTTTTAATTTCTTCTTCTTCTTCTTTTTCTTTCTGTCTTTCTGTTTCACTCGCTTCTTTTTGCCGTGTTGAGTCTTCTTCGCTTTGGAGTCGCCGTCACTGGAGTCGTCAGAAGAGGAGCTGGAGGAGGAAGACGAGGAAGAGCTGGTGGATGAAGGTGCTGCCTCAGAGGAAGAGGTACTGGCCTTCCTCTTCCTTTTGTCCTTTCCTTCCTTCTTCTTTTCTGCAACACATAAGCAGAGGGTGAGCAGAGCAGCTCTGGCCCCACAGGGATGCTGCTTATCCCACTCCCAGCCTGGATTCCCTCTGGCCTGGATGACCCCTGGATGGTGTGTGGTGCTGCAGTGCCAGAGGAGCACAGGGAGGGGCTGCAGGGCTCTGCACTTGTCAGAGTGAGACCAAAGCAGGCACAAGGTGCAGGGCAAGGTGACACACATCCCTTTAGCTAAATCCAGGGACCCTCTTCTCCCATGTGGGCCACCCTCCCCGGGAGATGTGAAAGCACAGGGTCACAGGCCTTCCCCACCTTCCCTGGCTGCTGCCGAGCTCGACTTGTGTCCATGAGAGCCAGAGTTCCTCTTCCTGGGAGGAGAGCTGCTGCCCTGCTGCGAGTCCTTGCTGCTCTTCCTCCTTTTCTTCTCCTTCCTCTCCTGCCTGCTCCGAGAGCTGCTCTTGCTCCTGCTCCGCGATCGCTTCCGAGACTGGCTGTGGGCCATGGCCGGCCTGGAGGGGACAGGGACATCACTGCCAGGGGGAGACCAACCCCCCAGAGCCTTCAACCCCGCTCTGAGCCAGCCAGCCCTGCTCCTGCCAAACCCCCTCCCTGCTCACGCTGAGATGGATCAGGGTCTCCCATCAAACAGCCCAAGGCAATCTCACCCGCCCCCACCGCGGAGCCCTCGGGGCAGGGCCAGCACAGGGCCAGCACTGCTGTCCCCAGGCAGCCCTTTCCACCCACACAACTCTCCCCAAGCAGGTTTTCCACGAGGAAAACCCTCCACTGTTTTTTTCCCCACGCTTTTCCTGTTTGTCCCCTGGGAATGGGGCTGAACCCTGCTGTGGGCAGGCACTGAGGGGTGTGAGGCTGGAGTTTGCAGGCAGGGCTGTGCCCCACAGTCACCCCCTGGCACTGGGAACATTGGGAAAGGCTCTGGAAAGGCTTGATGGATGTTGCAGCCACAGCAAGCAGGACAGACCATCCTCTCCAAGCCCAGCACGGAGTCCATCACCCCGTTGTTTAAAATGCAGGCACAAGCCAAGGGCAAGAATGAATTTTTAATATTCCAATTTGCTTTCAGAAAACAGATCATGCACGGAGCTGGCACGCCTTCCATCAGCCCCGGGCCGTGATCCCTGCTCCCATTAACGGGAAAAACAAACTGGCACCGTGAGCAGGGCAGGAGCTGGGAAATGCTTTCTCAGAGCCACCTTCCAATTAATTGTGTGTTTACCCCCTCCACGTTCCCAGGCAGCGATTGGCTCCCAAGGGAATCTCAGTGTTGATTGATTTCCAAAGGGAAATTTCACTCAGGCAAAAAAAAAAGCCCCAAACCAATGAAGGGCAGGCAGGGAGGTTTCAGGGGGCGAGCCCTCCGTGCACACACCCCCCACCCCGAGCAGGACCCGCGTTATCCACCCCCATCACCCGGACAATGGACACGGGAACGGCTCACACAGGGGCATCCCGGGGAGGGGGCGAGTCCCTGCCCCACGGCTGGGCTCTCACCGCCAGGCTGGGGGCACCGCGGGGCAGCCCCTCCCGCCCCGGCACGGGCAGCCTGCAAATACCTCTAAGAGCTTGGTAAAAAGTGTGCTGGCCCTCTAAGGGCCCCACAGAAAGTGCGCTGGCCCTTTCAGCACCTCCGCAAGGTGCGCTGGCCCTTTACGCGCTCAGCAAGAGGCGTTCTGGCCCTTTAAGTACTTAACAGGCCCGGGCGCGGCCCCTTTAAGAGCGAGGCCATTCATCAGCCCGGCCGCGGGCGCCGCCGCAGCGCGCCGGTTTGTGTCCCCATCTCCCCGGTGTGTTCAGCCCCGTGCGAGGAGGAGGAGGAGGAGGAGGGAATGAGGAAGGGACTCACCGGGCCGGGCCTGGGCCGCTCCCGCCGCCCCTGACGCCGCTCCCTCCGCCGGGTCCGCCGCCGGCCGCGCTCCCCCGCCCGCCGCGCGCGGGGCCGGGCGGCAGCCGCGCCGCGCTCTTTGGTTCCGGGGGCCGCCGCGCCCGCCCCGCCGCCCAGCGTTTTGGGGTGAATCGGGGCGGGTTGGGGCGAGCCCCCCCTCCCCGACTCGCTGTTTCGGGCCACGGAGACATCGAGGCTGCCTCTCCATACCGGCTGGACCCGCCCGCGCTCAGCCTTGCACAGCTCCCCAGGTGATTATCCACCTGCTCTAATTACTGCGGGGAACAGATGGATGAAAAAGCCCCCTGCAAACGCAGCGGTCTCCGGGTACATGGAATATGTGCAATTAGTTTTCTGCAGAGGCAAGCGCAGACACCAAGTCAAAAGATATTTGGCTTCTTTAATTTGTTTTGCAGACGGCAGAGTCCCATGCTTTCAGGCAGCTGGAAGGAAGGCAGGGAAAGCACCGGACCCTCCTAATTAATCCGTCATCTGCTGGGGCATCTTGGTGCCCAATTAAGAAGCCCCAGGCCTGCCTGCTGCACCCAGCCTGGCAGAGTTATTTGTATTTTCACTTGTCCACACAAGCAAAGGGAGTTAAATGTCCATCTTGCCTTCCTTTGGAAGCTCTGCTGTGCTGCAGGTGGCTCCCAGGGCTTTGTCTCTGCTTTCTAAGGTTCACAGGACCTTTGAAAGGGCAATTTCTGCTCAGAAGAGCTTGTGGAAGCCTCTGGAGATCCCTGTGGGATCAGCTGTCTCTCTGTTTCTCCTGATGGATTTTTCTGAGCCTGGGTTAGGCAAACTTCCACTGCTGGTAATTCCATGCCATTCCCAGCAGCCTGTTGTGGATCACCTGGATCTCATTTCTGAGCAGACCCTTCCCTGTCACTCAGCAACAAAAACCTCTTCACCTGGAGACCACTGAGAACAGCAGAGAAGTGGTTTATTGTACCATTCCTTCCCATTTCCAGTGGGATCTGGGATGCTGCTGTTGGCACAGAGGCCAAGGAGCTTTCGGTGTTTTCCCCGCACGCCTGAAAATAATATCTAGAGTCTCTGTAGTGCGTCAGTTGTTGGGGCTTTGTCTGTCCTGCAAACAGCCCTCCAGCCCCAGAGCGAGCCCTGCTGAGCTGAGTTCCAGCTCTCCAAGCTCTCCCAGCACGGGCAGGACTGGCTTTGCATCCCTTTCCAAGGGGAGAGCCACTTCTTACAGGACTGTTGCCTCCAGCAGAGCCTGTTGGTGCGGTGTGAGAGCTCAGGGAGGCAGCGTGGCTGGAGAAATCAGACTGTCTCCCCCTCGCTACCCCAGGGCACAGATATCCACAGTGCCGGGCACGGCGTCCTCCAGGGCTCCAGTGAAGCCATCCCCAAACCCCTCCGCTCCCACTAGGTGGGGCTTGCTGTTGCACATGGGGCAGAGCCTGTTGCGGACGGCAGAGGCTCTCATCCACACGATGAGGTTCCAGCGCTCCCCCGAGGCGATGGGAAGCGCCCCATGGATCTGCCCCCCGCGGTGGAGCAGCCCCTGCGCTGCCACGTGTTCCACCTCCACGTACTTGGGCGCCGGGGTGGGCTCCTGGAACAAAGGGGAGGTGGATTCATCATCACGGCAGGAAGCGCCTGGCAGAACAAACACTCACAGAGCCTCTTGTTGTCACCTCACTCGTCACCTCTTCCCCTCCACAGCACCCAGGGTGCACCGGGGCCAACCAAACTACACCACTTCAGTGGTGGCTTGGCAGCAGATTGCTACAGCTGTTTCCCAGTGAGACACTCCCAGTGCCAAGTCCAGTTTCAATCAAACCAACCTGTTCCACCTGTGTATGGGAGCTTTTCCTCCTCTCTTGCCCTAGAAACAGGTGCTAGAGATTTAGGCTTAAGTCTCATCTGAAATAAGGCTCTCTCTCAGCACCTCCCTGTTCCCCCTTTCAGCTGTGTAAAGGTGGGCTCACTCCACTTCAATTTCTACTACAGGCTGAAACAGGAATATTGGAATATTGTAGCAGAGAAGGCTCCTGTACAACCAAGGCATGTAAAAGAGGGAAAGGCTGACTGTCAGAATGGACAGTTTATGCCTTGAAACTGGAGGAGGAGGGGGTGAGAAGGTAGAGGAGAGTGGAATGGGGGTCCAGAGTAGGAACTTGCTCAGTACCTGGTTGAAATCCCCAAAGTACAAGTTGCCTTCTGTGAAGTCTTTGCCCAGTGAAACATTCAAGGTGACCTCTGCATTGTCATAGTGAGAGCTCAGGTCCAGGTCTTCCTGCAGGGAGTACTTGACCACGAAGGCCCTGTGGCTGTCCAGGCAGGCCCCCCCCAGCTCAGGGTACAGCAGGGCCGTGAGGGGCCGCAGGAACCGCTCCCGCAGCGGCGTCACCAAACCCTCGTCCATGCCGAGCTCACTCAGCAGAACCTGGGTCACACAGGGCACGGGGGAACAGCTGAGCAACACCTGCTGCTCCTCAGAGCTGCTCTCCTCCTCCTCCAGCCCTGCTGCTGGCTCGGAGGAAGAACTTTAGAGCAAAGGCTCCAGCTACAGGAGAAAGGAGGGGAGGATCAAGGTGGAAAGGGATGGGAAAAAGACACAGCAAGATCAAGAGTGAGTGTTCTTTAAAAACGGACTCCTCGATTTATAAATGGCACCTTGTTTAAATACAAGGTGCTCTTTGCTCTGAGATAGCAACTCCCATCCCCTTTCCCTGCATTCCCGTGGCCTTTTGTCTGTGTAACATTCCCTCAACCCTTTCACTCCAAGGGGATACCAGAACTCCAACTGCACTGTGTGAAATGAGAGGCTGGAAGTGAAGGGAGAAGTGAGGAGGTGAAGAGAGTGGACACCCCCCCTACAGAAGCACAGGAGATGAGTCCTACCCCATAGTTATTCATAGTGTTGGGCCTGCCTTTGGGCATATCCGACTGCTCGAAGTTCTCCAGCTCTTCCACAAAGGTTTTGCAGAATTCCTCTGTGAACACTGGGAGTCGATAGATCCTCTTATCTGTCAGGAGAAGGGACACACCATTTGCTGGGGAAAATCACAGGAGAGTGTTCCTGGCTGCCTGTGCAGCCCCACTGTGCTGGTGTCAGTGAGAGCACAGGACCCACGTGCTTCACTTTGTGCTCAGGCTGCTCAAAGGGCTGGAATCAATCCCTGGAATCAGCTTTGGGATGTATCTGTTGTTTTTCATTTTGGTTCCTCGTTTCCAGGCTTACCCATCCAGTCAGGAGGTCTGGCGCTGATTTAAATGCCAGATGTAGTGCCAAGGAAATGTTTTGAGTCTGGTGAATCAAGGACTCATCACAGGCAGGCTGGAAGGACCCTCAGGGTCATTTAGGGCATGTGGGTTTCACTCATCTGGTGCCAACCTTCTGGGAATACCAGGTCTGAGCTGCCTCTCAGGGTAGAGCCCTAAAGGTGTGTGTGAGGGAAGCTCAGAACTGAGATCCAGAAGCTGGGATGAAGAGAGCAGGAGAAGGCTGTGTCTGGGAGTTGTGCCTTGGACAGATCCAGGAGCTCTGCACAGACTCATTTGTCTCCCTCTTTTTGCCTTGAGAAAAGGAAACAACTTTGCCCCTTTCCCTCTACATTTTGTCAGCATTTCTGGAAGGGAAAAAGCTTCACAGCTGCCTCCAGGGAAGCTTAAAACCCAGCTTTTTTTTTTTTAAAGACTGAAATCTAGACTGAAACTCCTTCAGCCCAGACTTAACCCACAGGGATTGTCTGAAATGCCAAAGCACTCGGGGAGGGAAAAGCAAGCTCCCTGGGCTGAGAGTGTTCTTTCAGCAGGCTCCCTGGTGAGGTGGTGGTACAACCCAAACCCCAGCTCCTGCTGCAGCTGGAGCCTCTGGTGAGACATCAGCAGGCTGGGATGGAAAGGCAGAAAACGGTGCCTGCTCCAGAGCAGAACTGCTGCACAGCACTGCCTCTCCAGAGACCCTCGTCAGGCAGAGAAGAACATCCTGTTTGTCTCAGCTTGTATCAAATCTGAGCTGTTAAAGACAGGGCTAGGGAGCAGCTGCCAGCAGGGAAGCTGCAGTGTCACACTGGGAGAGCTGTGTGACTGAGGGGTTCTCTCCTTTACCTGAGAAGGACTCGAGGTGGCCCAGGAGGCCCTGGAGATGAGCTCCTGGTGATGTGCAGTATCCCACGATTTTCAGGAAATCTGGGGCCAGGAAGGACTCCTGGTGTCAAGGGAAGGGTGGGAAAAACACACAGAAACACAATTAGCCTCTACAGCCTTTTACAGCCCCAGAGAGGAATGGACTTCCAGGGAGCCACTGGGAAGTGTGCAGGGCTGATAGTCACACTGGGGTTACTCCTGGGGCAGGAACTGCAGAATGTTATTGTGCTTTTCTTGGTGGTTTAGGTAAGTTGCTGCTTGCTCTGGCCTCGGGGGCTTCCAAGTGTAACTGGCCAGATTTGTTACAGGCATGACAGGAAAGAGCCTGACTCACAGTGTGGATTCCCAACAGGGAAGTGCAAAGTCTTTCCTAGTGAATTTTAGCCTCTTGTGGAGTGAGCACCACAGGGAGACTGGGCTCTGCTTTGAGCACTTCCCCACACTGATGATAACAAACAACTGCAGAACTTACTGCTAGGGGACCACAGGAAATCTGTGTGACCTTGCTTGTGTGCTACTGCTGAATTACCCTGGCTCTGGCAGACACGAGGAAATTCAAAGCAGAGTAGCCCATAAAGGCTGTTTTCTGTGGCTCTTCATTAGACCTGACCGAGCCTGTCTGCTGCAGGGATGCTTCACGTTTAAATTACTAATGGTATTCCAAGTGCAGTGCCAGTGCTGGAGCAGCTTCCATATGGAATGACCCTTTCCCGGCTGTAAACCAGGAGGAATCTTGCCTGGAGAACAGGCTGTGCTGTCAAAGTTTTAAATTCGGTTTTAATATGCTACGCACACGGGTTTTAATTCAGTCCAGCTTTAGCACTGCACGATCCCAAGGAAAAGAGGGAAAAATAAAGTGCGAAAATAAACTCTCAGGTAATTCCTTGGGTGCAAAAGAGACTCCAAACACACTGTGTACCTGCAGAGTGTACACCTCGGGGTGTTTTGGTGTGTAGCACCTGGAGATGATGGCTCTGCGTTCTGCTGACTGATGGATTAACTCTTTTCTTCTCTGCACTTCTGCCTCAATCTGCAAATAAACAACAGGGCATATTGTTAGAAAATCAAAAGGGGTAACAAAAACAATGCCAGGAATTTGCTCATTGTTTTAAAGCAGGTGTTTTTGTTCCAGGCAGCTCTGGGAAGCAGCGTCTGTGCTTTGTTTATCTGTTGTCAAGGCAAGTCCAATAAATATCTGAAAAACCAAATGCCTGAGACTTTCTCTTTACAGATGGCTTAAGAAACTGACTGAAGTCTTTCTGGGGAAGTGTCAAGTGGAGCTGTGAGGTTTCAGCCCTTTCAGGCATCCTGACACCTCCTGGATTGCCAGAGGATGCTCTGAGAGTCTTGGCTTGTGTTCTGACAATACAAGCATTGTCCAAAATAAAGACACTTGCTGGGAGGGAGACAAGTCTTGTCATGAAGGGATTATTGCTAAGTGTGGTGGAGACAGGCTAATCTGTCCTTTCAGAGCAGACAGCTGTTCTAGCGGCTGATTCAGGCAGCTCTTCCTGTTCAATTCCCCCTCAGCAGATTAATTTATAACATTCCTCACTAAAGAAGGAAGGAGGGTGTGACCAGCTCCCCTCCTGACCCCTGGTTAGCATCACTAACACATTTTATGGGGTCAGCAACCATTCTCTGGTCATATATTCATTCCCTTTCCCTCATTATCAGGCCCTGAAGGTCTTGGGAACCAAGCAGATTCCTCCTTCTCCTCCTCCCTCCCAGCCTCAAGGCCGATCCCTCCCTTCCCTGCTGGCCCTGGAGGTTCCAGTCCCTTGGTCAGCAGGAGCTGTTGGTGACCTTGACATGGAACAGGGAACTGTAACAGCCCCAGCCCTGCCTATAAAACCAAGCAGGGACAAGTCCTATGTGGGAAACTTGAGTGGAACAGCTGCTGGACAGTGCGAGCTCCCACAGCCAGGGACACCTCCATCATCTTCCTCTGAGGGCTGAGTGAGTAAATCCTTTTCTTTTACGTGAATTTTGAGTCTGCATTATGATGTTTATATTGATCCAGCAAATCTTGTGTTAAAATCTGAGCAAATCTGCAGTCCAGGTGATTAGGGAGTTAGTAGGATCCAGGTGATTATAAACTACAACCAAGGTTAGGATCTAGAAATCCTGAGAGAGGTTGTGCTGTAAATTCAGCTTCTTGTGGTGCATTGATTCTGACTGTAGAAGTCCTGGGCTGTCCTACTCATAAATTCTGTGCCATATGAATCATAATATCCTGTTAATAGAGCTTTAATTATAAGTATAGCTTACTGCCATTCATCATTCTGCCAAGCATCCCTAAAGGAACCTGCCTGTCCTCGGGGTGAAATCAGAGCTGGTTGTGTGACAGCTCCTGGCCCTGGCCCAGGGAGAGGCACAGATTCCTCCATAAAGGGTGTCCTGGGGGGAGTGTGACCCTCATGTGAGCTCTGTAGGACCCCTGGGTGGTCCCACCTCAGGGCAGCCTTTACAATAAAAATAACTGGCAAAAGAAAGGACAAGGCAAGACAAACCAGAAGGGGGCTGGGAGCCAGCTGACTGAATCCAGGAGGGAGCAGCACCGAGGCCAGTGGTGGGTGAGAGCGTTTAATCCCAGGGTGTCGGCTATATAAACACCTCCCTGGCAGCCTCCAGCCCTGGATCAGGGAGCCTGGGGGGAATTCCTCTGGGGTTAATGGGGACAAGCTGCCAGGGAGCTGTTCTGTCAGGGCTTGTGGCTTCGGCGTGTCCCAAACTCCCTTTGGGGTTGGTGGGAATCTCCCTGAAGTGGGGGGTCCCAGGACCTCGAGGGCTCCATCCAGCCCAGCACAGGAAGGGCATGGAGCTGTTGGAGGAGGCACCAGGATGGTCAGGGGAGGGTGGAGCAGCTCTGCTGGGAGAGCTGGGGTTGTTCAGCCTGGAGAAGAGAAGCTTTGGGGGTGACCTCAGTGTGGCCTTCAGTACTTGATGGGAACGTAGAGAAAAGGAGGGACAGGACTATTTACAAGGGGATGTAGTCACAGGACAAGGGGGGATCGATTCATGTTGGACGAGAGAAGGTTTAGACGAGATTTTAGGATGAAATTCTCCCCTGTGAGGGTGGGCAGGCCCTGGCACAGGTTGGGCAGGGAAGCTGTGGCTGCCCCATCCCTGAGAGTGTCCAAGGCCAGGCTGGAGCCACCTGGGCTCGTGGGAGGTGTCCCTGCCATGGCAGGGGGTGGCACGGGATGCACTTTAAGGTCCTTCCACCCCAAACCATCCTGTGGCCAGAATGCCCCTCCCGGCGGGTCTCAGGGGGGGGTCCCGGCCGGTCTGAGGGGGGGGTCCAGGCCGGTCTGAGGGGAGGGGTCCCGGACGGTCTGAGGGGGGTCCCGGCGGGTCTGAGGGGGGGGTCC
>JAWWEU010000037.1:11806083-11858435 GCA_035583155.1 Acropternis orthonyx | reverse complement strand
GATCCCGCTCCCCATCCCTGTCCCCGATCCCGCTCCCCATCCCCGATCCCGGTCCCCGTCCTTGTCCCCGATCCCAGTCCCCATCCCCGATCCCGCTGCCCATCCCGGTGCCCATCCCGTGCCCGGCCATGGACGCGGCGCTACCGGAGGCCGAGCGGGAGGTGGTGGTGGCGGCCGAGCCGTGCGGCCACGGCAGCAAGTTCGAGGACATCTACCGGCTGCTGGCCGAGGGCTGCTTCCCGCCCAGCTTCTGCTCCATCAAGAGGAAGAACCTCAAGCGCTACGCCCAGAAGTTCGTCGTGGACGGTGCGGACACCTCGGCCGTGGCATCCCCCGCGAGGGGACCGGGCTTAGGCGGGGGGATGCCCTGGGAGGGATGTGCCCGACCCGCGGCTGGGGAGGCGATGCGGCTCCTGGGCAGCCGTGGGATGCACCGCTGCTGTCACCATCGCTGTCACCACCGCTGTCACCATGTCCTGCCAGCCCCGTGCCTTGGCATCGCTTTTGGGGGCGCAGAGGGGGCATTGTGTCATCCCTGTGCTCCGCCTTGGCATCGTTTTGGGGTGCAGAGGGGCATTGTGTCACCCCTGTGCTCTGCCTTGGCATAGTTTTGGGGTGCAGAGGGTGTTTGTGTCACCCCTGTACTCCTCACCTGCCCCACAGGCCCCGCAGTGCTTTTACTGCAGCAGAGGGTTTCGCTCGGTCCTGGGGAAAGCCAAGAGCTCCCTGGGCTTGTTTAGGGGCGATTCCAGTCCAGCAGGAGCTCCCGAGGCAGCAGCCCCCGGGGGTTGTGTCTCTCCCTGTGGAAAAGGACCCTTTTCCCGGGGCTGGGCAGCGGGAGTGGCTGTGAGAGGGGCGTGTTGGACACAGACGCCGCGCCCCCCGCAGGCGGCTGCCTCTACTACGTGGGACCCAAGAAGGAGGAGAAGCGGGAGGTGATCGTGGATCCCGAGCGGAGAAGGCAGGTCTTCCTGGAAAGCCACTTCACCGAAATCGGGAACCACCTGGGCCAGAAAAAGACCGTGCACAGGATCCAGAGCCGCTACTACTGGCTGGGGATTGTGAAGGATGTGGTGGATTGGGTGAGTTGGGAGCACTGACCGTGGCGGTGACACCGGTGCTGGCAGCAGTCCCGAGTAAGCAGAGCCTGGTGCAGGGGTGATGTCATCTCTAGTGCCTGTTGCTTTGAAGCTCTGCAGGTGAATCTTGGAATGCCCCGAGGCAGCTGGATAGTTTGGATAGTTCCTTGCAGGTTGCTCTCCTCCTCCTGCAGGCACTTTTGGCCAGTGTGGGAATGTGGGATTGTTTCAGACAAGTTACTGAATCTGGCTCTGTTTTGCTCCCAGAGCTGCCCAGTTCCCTAAACTGTGGTAAGCGGAGGATCTCAGTGTTTCCACTGGCTCTGCTCAGCTGCTTTGCCTCACCTGCTCTGTTGTGGGAAGTTCCTGCAGCAGGGCGTGGGTGCATTGCATGGTCTGAGCTCCTCCAGCATCCATGGGCTGAGGGATTTTCTAGCCAGCACTAGGAGGTTAAAATGCAATAAATATTCACCTGGAAACAGGGTGAGAAATAGCTTAGCTGTAGGCCACATTGAGAAAATTGGTTCTTGTGTCAGAGAAAGCTGCCAGGTGAGTTTTTGGGAGAGGTGAGATGTGCCAGCCTGTTGTGTTTTGTCCCTGTGCCTCAGTGTTTTTATCAGGCAGAGGGAAGCTGCTCAGCCCTGTCCTCTGTCTCGCCCCGTCATGACCTGTGCAGTCTGAGCCTGACAGAATCCCCCAACGTATTCCCAAAGCCTTTCATCTGCCTTTTCCCTCTCCAGATCAAAATGTGTGAGACGTGCCAGAACGCCGAGCACAACAAGAACGTGTCGCGGAGAGCGCGGCCCGTCAGGGTGGAATCTCCCTGGGAAGTGCTGGGATTAGACATCCACGGTGAGTGTGTGTGGCTGAGGGCTCTGCAGGGCTCCAGGAGCGTGCCAGACCTGCTGCCACCCACACCACAGAGTCAGAGCTGCCTGTGGGGAGGTGCCAGGGAGCCCGCCCAGCCTCCCACGGTGCAACCTGATCCCTGTGCTTGGCTCGGCTCCCTCCCCACACGCCATGGGAGCTGTGGGAGGGTGTTACTTCCCAGAGCTGAAGCTCTGATGGGTGTGGTTTTGCTGACAAAGGTGACCCTAGTGTTCTCTCCAAGTGACATTGCAGAAGAGAGTCGTGGTCATTTCTGCTGGGCTGGGTTTTTGGTGATACGACGGCATCACATTGATTTTTTTTTGGTGGTTGTTTACGCAGGGCCTTTTCCCGAGACGAGCCAGAGCAACACACACGTCCTCCTTGTGACTGACTACTTCACTAAGTGGGTGGAGGCTGCCCCTCTGCAGAAGAAAGATCCTTTATCTGTGGCTAAAGCCCTGGCTACCATCTTTTACAGGTGGGCTCCTCTGTTGCTGGTTGCATTGGACCTCTGCAGGGAGATGGGAAGCATTGGGATGTGTTTTGAAAAAACACCCATTGTCCTCCAGATGTTTCCCCATAAGAGCAGGAACTCTCCCCTCTACAGGAGAGACCAGGCAGTGCCTCTCAGTTGCTCTTTATAAAGTCCTTGGGAAGAGCCTGTTCTCCTCTTGTTACAGGGAGGGAGGAAGAGGCAGAAGTGGCTCTGTGAGCAGCCCCGAGGCCAAGAGAGCTGTGCCCCAGTTCTCTGCAGGAGCTTTAAAGCCATTCCCTCATCCGTCCTGGAAAGTGTTCATTTTGCATTCACACAGTGCATGACGCCACGTGACATTGTCCTTGTGGGAAAACTTGCGGGGCCAGTGGAGATTTGCATTCAGAGCAGGAGACTTCTCTTGTTTCTCCTGCTGCCATGTCATTCAAAAGCAAACAGGCTTGGCTCGTTTGGAGCAGATGGAGCCGGCAGACCTCTCTCTGCTGGTGCAGGAGTGAGGTCACACCAGCCTCCTTAGCACCAGCCCCGCTGGAAGGTCTCTGTCCCTTTTGTATCCCATTTGCATCCATGAAGAGCAAACTCCTCTGGCTCTGCCTCAGCTGATGGAATAAACCAGTTGTGTGTCCTCTTCTTGTTCAGGTTTGGCGCGTCCAAGAACATTTACAGCAGTCAGAGCTGGGACTTCTGTGAGGAGGTAGGTCAGGTGCTGGGTCACTCAGGGAGAAGCCACGAGACCTTCAGCAGGGTTTTTGGGCAGCAGGTCCCGAAGGCAGAGTTGTAACGTGTAGTGTAGCAGGAGTTGATGCTGCCTTATGCCTGCCCCAGCCCTGTTGGGGTTGGTAATTGGCCAGTGCATTCACCCTGGCAGGGATTTGAGGTTGTGGGTCTGTGGTGCAACTCCTCCAGCCTCTCTGCCCAGAAGGAAAGGTCCTGTGAGACCGTGTGCATGAGATTCCTGCCCTACCCTGGGATTAACCCCGTGCTGTGGAAAGCTTTAAGCGTAGAAACAGTCATTGCGAACGGTTTTCTGCAGCTCTACCTTTTCTGGAGAGCCGTTTGTGCTGCCCTGGCCTGGGGAGGGGGCAGTGCCTGTGCTGTGGGGGCTGCCGTGGTGCCGACGTGCCGTGTTCTCCGGCGGGCCTGGCCCCGCCCTTGCAGGTCAGCCGGCACCTGTGCGAGCGCTGGAACATCTCACAGGTGCTCACCCCCGCAGAGCCCGCCGACAGCCTGGATGACCCCAGTGCTGAGGTGCTCAGGTCCTCCATCTGCAGCGTGGTGAACGAGAAGCCCAGCGAGTGGGACGCCCACCTGGACCCCGTGCTCTTCCATTTCCGCACCTCGGTCAACTCCACCACCAAGTACAGCCCCTTCTTCCTCATGTTCAACAGATACGTGTGCCTGTCCTCTGAGGTAACTGCAGGGCCCAGGGGAGCCTGCCAGGAGGTTTGTCACTGGTGTGGTTACAGAGTGACACCCCCATCTGTCCCTTGCAGGTGGATTTTGTCAAGGACTCTAAAGAGCAGGGGGCTGGCTCTGGCAAAGCCAACAGCCTCCCACCCTTCACAGCCACCGTGCAGGAGCAGCAGAACGTGGTGAAAGAAATTGTAAGTCTTGTGGTGCCTTGAGGTCATTTTGTAGTTTAATGTGGTCCAGGGGCAGCAGGAGCAGAGCTGGACCCTTTGAGGAGGCACCACAGGCATGCTGGTGGTGTTGCTGCTCAGAGAGGGTTGACGAGAGCTGTGTCCCAGCCCACCCAGCTCTCTGCCTTGTAATCTGCATCTCAAATCAGCTCAGGGAGTCCCCCCTCAGGGCTTCAGGGACATGCTGTGTAATGATGATTACAAGAAACCCTGCCCCAAAATGGGAGGAGGTTGGGGCGACCATGAGGACTAGTGGCGCAGTGGGCAGGTAGGAACAAGGTCAGCATTCACTTCCTGACTGTCTCTGACGTGCTGGGTCACATTGGGCAGCTCATTTAGTCTGTTTCTTGGTTTCCTAACTTGAAAAATGACCTCAGTGTCCCCTGTAAAGGGCTTGCTGAACTGAGTGCCAAAAAATCACAGACAGAGCTCAAGTGCTTTGTTTGCTCAGTCATTTCTTGCACTCGGGCAGGGTTATGTGGCTCTCTCTGATCTCACCTGGTCAGGTGAATATTCTTGCCAGAGAATAACAGTAGTAATAGAGGACAGGAGGGAGGAGGCCTGGGAGCTGTATGTGTGGGATCTATTCCCAGCTGATCCCTTTGGCAGGTTGGCTCCCTTGTTGTGAAATGGAGATGCACATCGTGGCACGGGGCAGCAAGAGCTCTGTCCTGTCTGTAGGGGCACTGCTGGTGTGGGGGGCAGTGACTCTCACCTGCAGCCAGGCCAGGAGTGGGGCTGGAACTAACAGGAGGTGGTCAAGTTTCCTGTGGCTCTGTGGCACTCCAGCCTAGATCCCCTTCTGCCCTCTACTGATGGAGAACTGGGCTCCCCTGAGCATGGCCATGGAATTGCAGCTGTTTAATGTAAGGTCTCCTGCTGGTTTGGGGTTGGTGAGAGCAAGGCTGGAAAGCCCTTCCTCAGACCCTCCCTTGCCACTGGGTGTATCCAGCTGTGGCACAGCCTCAGCTCACCCAGCTGAGCTCTGCACTGACTCTCACTCACTCTGAGCGTCTCTCTGATGAGGAGAGACAGGGGGGAGCTGGGCCTGTTTAGTCTGGAGAAGGCAGGACTGGGAGGGGATCTCAACCCACACAAATATCTCCAAGGCGTGTCAAGAGGATGGTGCCAGACTTTTTCAGTGGTGCCCAAGGATGAGGAGCAGTGGCCTGAAACTGAAACACAAGAAGTTCCACCTCAACATGAGGCAGAGCTTCTTTCCATGGAGGGTAGCAGAGCATTAGAACTGCCCGGGAAGGATGTGGATTCTCCCCCTCTGGAGACATCCCAAATCCACCTGGACACATTCCTGTGTCACCTGCTCCAGGTGACCCTGCCTTGGCAGGGGGGGTGGCCTGGATGATCCCCAGAGGTCCCTTCCAGCCCTGACAACTCCATGATTCTGTTACTCACCGAGCTGTGTGAGACAGCGTTGAGCTGATTTTGGGTGACACCTCCAAGCCCAACCCACACAATCCTCTTCCCAGGTGATCGCCAACATGACCACGGCCTACAACCGGGAGCGGAAGAGCATGAAGAGGAAAAGTCGGGGCCTGCCCTCTCTTGCCTTCAAAGTGGAGGACAACGTGTTTGGGGGCAGCGCTGCCAGCTCCCTGAAGAAGCTGAAGAAGGGCCAGTTCGTGTCGTTCCAGATCGAGACGGTCCTGCCCCCCGAGCAGAGCGTGTCCAGTGGGAAGAAAACCAGTTAGTCCCGGGGGCTCCTTGGGGGTCCTGCGGCGCCGGGGACAGCACGGGCTGTCCCCAGGTTTGTGGCCCGGCTGCCTGGGAGCACAGGGGGCAGATGTGCCTGCTCTGTCCTGGGAGAAAGGAAGGGGAAGGTTCAGACAAGGGGGTCTGTTCAGTCCCTTCCCAAGGGTCTGCCCTCTGGCCGAGGGAGGTGGCACCACCCTCGCTGAGGTCTGGCAGGAAGAGACTTGGTCCTGCCAAAAAGCTCCACCTTGGCTGTGGCTTGGAAGGTACCCTTTGGGAGCAGTTGCAGCAAAGCCTGGGAGTGATCTGGGTGCACGTGGGAAGGAGAATCAGAAACCAGACCCGGCTTGGCCACGGACAATGTTTCTTAGAGCTTAAAAATGTCATCCCCACTGTCAGCCTGAGCCAGAGGAGTCACTCCAGGTCTGACTGTGTTCCCAGTGGATGTGGGAAGGGCTTGAAGTAAACTTCTTTTTTTTATTTTTAAGCACTTACTAACAGAAATAAAACCCACAATAGAATGTGATATTTTTGGTTTTGGTTATCCAGGCAGAGAAGAATGAATTTTTCCTTTGTCACCTCACTACTCTTCTCTCTCCAGAAACGGAGTGAACTCGGGAATCCTGAAGTCTGTTCCTGTGCTAGTGAAGGTTATAGGGGTATTTTTAAGCCCAGCACTCCAAAACCACAAGGAAAGTTTGGGATAATGACACCACCCTGCCTCTCTGTCACCTGTATAGCCCACCTGGATGCAGAGGTGCTGCCCAGGGAAGAACCCGAGCACTTCCATCCCTTCAGAGCTGGTGGGAATTGAAGGAGAAAAATAATTTACAAGCTGGATTTCTTGTTTTAATGGAAAAATAATTTACGAGCTGGATTTCTTGAAACTGGATCCTTCCGTGTTACGGGTCAATTAAACCCCTGTCAAGCCCCTATTTAGGGGTTAATTAAACCCCTGCTGAGCCTCTATTTAGGGATTAATTAAACTCACGTCGAGCCCCTATTTAATACTAATTTCAGATATGATCCTGAGCCCTTGTCCTGGTTGCTTTTGAAGCCAGGCCGCGTGCTGTATTTCCCCTCTCTGCTGCAGAAATGAGATAATACCAATAAAATCATTAAAAAAAAATAAAATACATTTTGTGGTGGGGGGCAAAAAAACCTCGTACGGCGGGAGGAATTCTGGGGTTGCCTTTGCGGTGGTAGGTGCGGTGGGGGAGCAAGCCCGCAGTTTGGGGGTCCCGAGCCCCCAGTTTGGGGGTGGAGGCGGGGGCGGAGCCGGGGCCGCGCCGCAGGAGGGGGCGTGGGCTTTGTGGGCGTGACCGGGGCCGAGCCACTCCCCCCCCCTTGCCGACCTTGTTCCCGGGACGCGCCGCCGGGTCCGCCCGGGCTGATTCCCTCCGATCCCACTGATCCCTCCGATCCGTCCGATCCCGCCGCTGGTAGGACCCGTCCGGACGCGCCGGGGCTGTCGCGGGGGGAGCCGCGTGTTCGTGTCCGTGGGATGGCGGGCACGGCCCTTCCCCGGGCGTGTCCCCCCTCACTTTCCCCGTGGGAGCATCCCCTGCGGGGGGAGGCCGGGATGCGGCCGGGGACCTTTTGGGCGGCTCCGGCTCGGGATCTTGGGACGCGGCTGCGGGTGGTGGGGAGCTGCGGTGGCCGCCTCCGCCTCTCCTCTCCCTCCTTCTCGTCCTCCTCCTCCTCCCGCGGGCCGGCTCCGCGCCGCTTTGCAGCGGATGGCAGCAGCGAGCACCCTGGGAAGCGTGTCCTGCCCCTCCCTGGCATCGCTGCTCTGCTTCGCCTCCATCCCTCCTTCCCCACGCACCCCACAAACCCCCCGTGGTCCCCCAAACCGCAGCCTCTGCCCCGCTTTCCTCCACTTTTTTAGCTTTCCATCCCACTTGCGCGGCGCCCACCGAGCCGCTGTCGCCCAAGGGCGGTGCCAGTTCGGGTGCCAAGGGCTGCCCTTGCCCCCCAGGTTTGGTTTTGCGGGAGGCGGGGCGGGGGCTGCGGTCAGGCAGGGCAGAGCGTGGCCGGCACATGGCACCGCTTGCACCGCGCCTTCCGCACTGTGCACCGTCATGAGGCTGCTTACCCAGCACAAATCCGAGCGAGGATCAGGTACCTCCCTCGTGCCAACGCGTGGCACCTCCCGGGCATGGCAGCGGAGCAGGTGAGCGGCTCCCTCGCCTTACAGCAAGCACAGCTCTTCGCCCTTCCCCCCTGCCCGGTCTGGTCCTGCCCCTCCATGGCTGCTGCTGGATAGACCCCCCTCGGGCGGCAGAATCGCCGGAGCCTCCCTCTCCCGCAGGATGCAGCTGTGGAATTCCAACTCCTTTTCAATTTCCTCTTGGGATTTTTGTTGTGTCACTGACCTGCACCCTGACTGCGCAGTGGATTTAGTTACCCTGAGTTAATGTCCGAGAGGGCTGGGCACAGTAAGGTGTGACGAGCTGCTGTACCTGTGGTTTATTCTGGTTTTTGATGAGGGGGATCCATTACAAAGCTGAGCTGCTCTTCCTTCTGCTTTCCTGCGGTTGTGATTGCTCGGTTTCAGCTCTGTCCTGGGAAAGGCGGGGAGGGGCTCTGGGATCATGAATATCCAAGTTTAACACCTACACGGCTCCGTAGCGAAGGACACGTGGGTTGCACAGATGTCACAGCAGCACCAACTGCTGGCCCTGCAGCCACCACAGCAAGGAGGGCAGAGATTCCCACTGAGATGTGCTCATTTATGTTGTGGGATTCAGGAGGGGTGAAGGCGTCTGCGGGGGAAGTTTGTCTCGGTTTGTACTGCTCCCTTCATGAAATTCTTCAGAGTGTCTGCAGCAGGGGAAGGGAGGAAGGAGCAGATAGTGGTGTCTGGGGTCAGAATGGGCTGGTGGGGAGCTGGCGTGGTTGTCCCCTCATCCTGCTCCCCTTTCCTCTCCACCTCCCTGGAGTAACTAACAACCCCATCCCCCTCTTCTCTCCCCGCAGCAGAGGCCGACATGCCCGCATCCTTCCCGTGCTAGGACTGCCCCCCACGCCCCGGGTGCCAAGGATGCGCGCCTGGAAGGCAGTGGCCAGCACGCTGGCACTCAGCGGGGTCGACGTGGTGGTCACCACCCTGCTCTACACCCACGGCCAGGGCGGCCGGAACGTCCTGCAGGACCTGCGGCACTTCAACATCTTCAACTCGCTGCTGGACATCTGGGGGGGCTGCCTGTACCGCAGCTGTGTGCTCCTGGGGGCCGCCATCGGGGTGGCCACCAACACAGCCTATGGCCCCCGGCGCCTCAAGGCATCGCAGACCTTCATCGCCGTCGTCTGCCTCCTCATGGGCATCTACATGATGGTGAAGCTGCTGCTCTACTCGGAGGTGCGGAAGACCATCAGGGACCCCTGGTTCTGGGGGCTCTTTGCCTGGACCTACGTGGCGCTGGCGGCCACCTTCGGGCTGTGGCAGCTGCTGGCCTGTGTCACCTCCTCCCGTGAGGCACTGGGGCCGGGCTCCGAGTCCCGCGCAGAGGTGGAGGAGAGCTGTGATGGGGGCGCCCCGAGGGACAAGCGGGAGGAGGCAGCCGGTCCCACCATCCATAAGCTGCTGTCCTACACCAAGCCCGATGCCTTCTTCCTGGGCATTGCCTCCTTCTTCCTCCTTGTAGCTGCACTGGGTGAGTGAAAGGACTCAGGGGGTCCACAGTGTGCTCCCATCCTCTCCAGAAGGGAAGGAGCTGTGGTGGTGGGGTTTGGAAGCACCCCAGAAGTGATTTTTTAGGGGTTCTGGGTGGCACATGTTGCACAGGCTGCATAAAAAATGCAGTGGGGCAAAAAAATGCAATAGGGGGTAAAACACACTTGAAAGTGCAACATCCCCACGTGCCATTAAGGGCTGCACCTCCTGAGAGATCTCACTTGGTGACTGATAACTCCATGGTGGGAATGGGGTTCTCCGGGGGCTGTCACAGTTGGGAATACATGTCCTGTGCCAATCTCGTGCAGTGGGGCTGAACCTCCATATGTTGTGCTTGTCTGGCAGGAGAGACCTTCCTGCCCTACTACACGGGGCTGGCCATCGACGGCATCGTGGTGCAGAAGAGCATGGACCGCTTCTCCACAGCAGTGCTGGTCATGTCGCTGCTCGCCATCGGCAGGTAATCGCAGGGGCTGGGGCTGGCCCTGAGCAGGAGGAGTTTGGGGCTTTCCCACAGGAGCCCCTGGTGGTGGTGGGCACGGGCAGCCACTCCACCAGGTCACTGCCAGACCCCAGGGGTGCACTTTGATTTCTCTGCACTGTCACAGTGCAGAGAGGCTGTGGTGACAGTCACAAGGCCTTTGTGTAGCCCTTCATACCCAGCTGCTGGTGATGGGAGAGCAGGAACAGACAGAGAGAACAGGGAATGGGTTCCCTGCGTGTAAGGGTAGAAGACCCTTCTGGAAGATTTTACTGTGAGGAGATTAAGGGTTTTTTTTGCTTAAGAAAGCTTTCTTGCCTAAAAGAGGCATCTTTCCCTAGAAACAGTTTTAGATGTTTTCTCTTCCTGCATTCCAGAGAAACTCTCTCTGGTACAAGAAAAAGATAAGTCTTTGCAGACATGTGTGAAGGCCCCACAGAGGGGGGTACTGGCATGATAAAAGCCCTGAGAAGAACAGGGGACATGTCGTTCCTCGGGGCCCAGTGTTAGAAACACCCTTAAGATTAATGTTCTGTAAGTCTCATGTTCTCAATTTGGAAATAAATTTTCCTACAACCCTTCCACTGCCTGGCATTCCGGGGTTACCTGCATGTTCTCTCACCTCACCCTGGGGAATGCTGTCCCCGCAGCGCTGCGTTCCCTCCCCGAGCTTGTCCCTGCCAGGGTTGGTGGCACCCAGGAGAGGCGCGGTGGTGCCCGCAGAGCGCTGCCCAAGCCCGTGGCCCGGCGTGGGGGTAGGGGTGTTGCTGAGCGCGGTGTCGTGTCCATTGGTCTATAACGTTTCTTATCTGCAATTAGCTCATTTGCCGCAGGTGTCCGGGGCGGCGTTTTCACGCTCATATTTGCAAGGCTGAACATCCGCCTTCGCAACTGCCTCTTCAGGTCGCTGGTGTCTCAGGAGATGAGTTTCTTTGATGAGAATCGCACAGGTTGGTTCCTCGCCCTGCTAGATTTGCTCTGACCCCTCTAAGCCCGTCCTGGAATTTTTCCCCTCGGCTTGCCCTACCCGCACGCAGCAGATCGTGGGCAGCCAGAGGCAGCACCCAAGTGCTCGTGTTCAGGGATAGAGGCAGGAAGCTCTTCCCTTTTGGTTGCTTCCCACTGTGGGGCTGGGACAGGATTGCCCAGCACCCTGGGGATGGCCCATTGGCACCGAGCAGCCTGACATCCAACAGTCCTGGGGTTGATGTGCTCATCTCCAGTCATCCCCAAAACACCTCCTTTCCTCCTCCTGTACCTCAGGCCGCTCTCCAGCTCTGCTCCAGGCACCAAAAACCTCGGATGTGTGAAGCTTGCTGAGTGTGCTTGTTGCTTTCCCTGCTCACAGTTCAGTCCTGTCCTGGGCCCAGTCCTGTTCCCGGGCCAGGCCACTCTGGTGTGGTCCCAGCCCGCTGTAACTTTCACACATTTAATTCTGTCTCAGTGGTATTTTTAGTTTTGAGGCTGTTGCCATATTTAGCAGTGGCTGCACAGTGCCTTGGTAGCTGAGGACAGCAGAGATGTTATTGCCAGTGGGATATGGGTAACCCTGGACTTACACAAAAGCACGGGAATTCAGCTGGACTCAAACACAGGCCAAGCATTTAGGAACCCAAACTGGCTGTAACACTCAGCTCCACTAAAGGGCACCACCAGAGCTTCATCCCTTGGTAGCTGAACCCATGTCCTTGAGTCCTTTGGGTCAGCTCCAGGCTGCAGGGCACATGGCTAAACCCAAAGAGTGTCTCCAAAGCCCCCTTGTGCTCTGCAGGGCACCCTGTGCCCTGCCCTGGCTGGTCCTGCCAGGATGGCAGGATGACCTGCTGCCCATCTGCCTGCCCACAGGGTGCCCTCCAGCACAGGGTGCTGCCACAGTCCCCTTTGCTGTCCTGCAGCCATCCTTGGTGACACAGGGATGTGCCTTCAGGTGCCTTTCCCATACCTTGTGCATGTAGCAATTCACGCTCCTCTGTTCTGCTTCGCATCCACAGTGATGGAGGGTTGCTCCCCTTCCATGCCACCCCTCAGACCCCCAGTGAGGGGCTGGTTGAATGGGGAGCTCCATCTGGCCCCTGGCACGGGCCATGGGACCTGCTGTGATGACGTGTCCCCTCTCTCCCCTTCCCCCAACCCCCCGTTGCTGCAGGGGACGTCATCTCCCGCCTGACATCGGACACGACCATCGTGAGCGACCTGGTCTCCCAGAACATCAACATCTTCCTGCGCAACGTGGTGAAGGCCACGGGGGTGATCTTCTTCATGTTCAGCCTCTCCTGGAAGCTCTCACTTGTCACCTTCATGGGCTTCCCCATCATCATGCTGGTGTCTGATGTCTATGGGAAGTACTACCAGGTAGGCAGGAGCAGCTGGCATTGCCATGATGTGTCACAACACCAGGCTGTTCCCCACCGAGAGGCCGTCATGGGAGTTGTGGGTGGATTTGGAGCTGGTGGGAGTGATGCTGGAGTTGTTTGCTGCCAGCAGTGGAGAAAGGCAGGCAGCATTAAACCTCTGTGGGCAGACAGGGATAGCCTGGGCTCTTACTTTGCTTCATGGTCAGGAATGGAAGCATCTCAGGTCCGACAGGAGAGGCAGCTTGGCTGTGGGATGTCCTGCATGCACCTGCCTGTCCTGGTGCAATCTCTCCCTTTGGAGTGACTTGGTGGGGGTTAAACACAGTACTGAGCTCCCTCCCTCTGCTTGGGGCTGGTGTGGGCCAAGGATTGTCCCCCTTGGCCAGTGCCATATGCCATGGACCGTGTGAACCCTGCTCTGCTGCTCCCTGGGTCAGCTGTCAGTGCTTTCCGCTGTGCTGGGACACAGCATGCACAGGTACTGCCAAAGCAGAGTCCTCAGGTACTGCCTCACCCAGCCATGGCCCCTCCCATGGGTCAGGCACTCATGGGAGGAGTGGAGCTGCCCTTGGTCCTCAGACCTGTCCCTGACTTGTGAACTCCTGGAAGAGTTCCCAGGACAGGTCCCTTCAGGGCACTGGGAGCAGCAGCTCTGCCACAGGTTTCCCCCGTAGCCCTGGACATGGCACTTCACCTCCCACAGCCCAGACGCCCTGCGGAGAGCACAGTGAATCTGTTCTCCTCCTGATACAGCATCTCGGGCTATCCTGAAGTGTGGGATATATCCCAGTGCTCAGCCTTCCTGCCTATGGCCTTGGAAAATGTCACCATGCCTTACATTTCCCGAGCCCAGCAGAGCCTGGGGTGGGCAGCGAGATGTGCCATGGGCATCCTGGCGCCCTCTGAGCCCCCTCTGCCTCCCCCTGCTCCCTGCAGAAGCTCTCTAAGGATGTGCAGAGCGCCCTGGCCAAGGCCAACAACACTGCTGAGGAGACCATCTCTGCCATGAAGACCGTCCGCAGCTTTGCCAACGAGGAGACGGAGGCGAACGTGTACTGGCAGAAGCTGCAGCAGGTTTACAAGCTCAACAAGAGGGAGGCCTTGGCTTACACCTACTATGTCTGGTCCAGCGGGGTAGGTGTTCCCTGCACAGGGCTTGGGAGGGGCAGGAGAGTTGCTTCAGATCCCAAAATGCTCATGGCACGTGCATGTGGTTCTCCTGCGCTTCCAGGGAACTTTGCAGGGCAAGCCCAGCCTTCATGTCCGCTTACAGCAACCCTCTGTCTCTTCATTATTATTATTTCTACCCATCAAAAAATACATCCCTTTCCACCTCGGGGCAGCGTTGTGTCATCCCACCGACCTGCCTGTTTTCTCCTGCAAATAGGAATATAATTGATAAGTGCTCAAGGTCGTGGAAGAGCCCGTGGCTTGGTGGTGCTGCATTGCGTGCCTGTGCCAGCTCATCCCCGGGGCTCCGGCTGGGAGCAGCCACCGTGTTGGTTGAGCTTCTCTGCATGTGGGTGGCGGCAGGGGGAGGCTGCTGGGCTTTGCCTTTGGGCTGTTTTGGGGGTTTTTTTCCCCTGCAAAATAGTTTTTCGCCATTCAAGACCAGATGGTTTGGGAGGTCTCCTGCGCTGGCTGATAAATAAGGCTGTGCAAAACCCTCGTGTGAGGCTGCCCTTAATCTGTGCACGTTCAAGGATGGAAGGAGTCTCTGGTGATGGGTTTGTGAGTTATGGTGCTCTTGTGCAGCTGTGGGAGATTTTATGGCTTCCCAAGTCTGGAAGCAAAATTGGAGCATTATTAGCATTATTTCTGGGCTCCCAGGTGAAGCTGGAGCATGAACTGGGTCAGCACAGATCCTGATGAGGCTAAGAAGGCAAAAACCCTCAAAAACTGCTCCTGCAGGGCTCACATATAAAGAAGCCGATGGATTTAGCACAGCCCTGGTAGAGTCTTCCTTGGAGGGAACACAGGATCCTAAGGTCAGATCATGAAGGAAGGAATTTTTCCCCCAGTATTTTTATCTGTGTGAATTTACAGCCTGTTCTGCAAATGTCACACAGGGCACCGGGGCATCGCTGCTTTTTGGAGCACCCCAGCAGCGGGGAACAAAACCAGCTGAATAAAAGCAGGGGCTGCTCTTTGTCATCTCAGAGCTCATCTGTCTCCCTTCTACAGTAGGTGGTACTTCCCACACTGATTTCAGACGAGGACTGAGGTTATCCTTCTGGGACTTGTACACGCAAGGAGGATATTCTGCATTAACTCTTGGCTTGATTTTGTGTTCTAAATTAAAATGTGTCACACTCATATAACAGAAAGTTTATTTTAGCGGTGAGGTGGCTGCATGCCTTGGATAGTTTGAGTGTAGATTGTTATGCTTGAGGACCTCAGTGCAAGAGAGTTCATGAGATGCTCTGTTATTTCAGATAAATTCTCCCTCCTTGACTGTTGTCCCTCTGGCCTTCTGTTCTGTTGAAAGATGCCAAGCCCAGCTCCCTAAATCAGCCCATCTTTCTCCCTTGACTTGTTTCTCCCTTCTCATACCCATGCTCACTGCTTAGGGCTGTCAGCTGTGCTGTAAGGGATCCTCAGCTCGGGGCTCAAAGAACAAATGTCAGCATGTGAATTGGGGGCTGTTGTGTGAGTGATTACAAACACACCAAAATATCAGTTGTCCTTGCTGATTTGGGGGTGTTTCCTTGCTTCCAGCTGACCCTCCTGGTGGTCCAGGTCAGCATCCTTTACTATGGTGGGCACCTCGTGATCTCAGGGCAGATGACAAGTGGAAACCTGATATCCTTCATCATTTACGAGTTTGTCTTGGGAGACTGCATGGAGGTGAGTCTGTTTTATCATAGAATCATGGAATGGTTTGTGTTGGAAGGGACCCTAAAGCTCATCTAGTTACAAGTCTGCTGCCAAGGGCAGGGACACCTCCCACTAGCCCAGGCTGCTCCAAACCCCATCCAACCTGGCCTTGGACATTTCCAGGGATGGGGCAGCCACAGCTTCTCCGGGTAACCTGTGCCAGGGCCTGCCCACCCTCCGGGCTACCCCATGTCAGAAGGTCCCAGGGCAGTTGCAGGTCTTGATCCAGTGTCGACTTTCCCGTGACACATTTCCTTGGTGTTGCAGCATCACCAGAGGGGGGATTCTCCCCTCTGCTCCCCATTCTCCTCCTGCTGTGGCCTCACAACCTTAATGTTCCTGAAGCAGCTTGTCCCCCAAAAAGGCAGTTGGGACCAGAGGGGTCAGGCTGGCCCTGCTGAAGGGCAGAGTCCTGGCTGCCTCCCAAGCACATTTCCTGGCACGAAGGATGCAGGGATTACAAAGCTGCCTGTTAAATTTCAGGCTTCATTAACAACTTAATTACATTACTTCTTTTTTTTTTCCCCTGTCCCTGGAATAGGCTGCAAGCTGCTGCGTTGGCAGAGCCTTAGCAAGATGGGATTGTGGGTGGGATGGTAGAGCCCACCCAGGGCTGCCTTCCCCTTGCAGAGGCGTAAATTTGGCTAATCCAGGCAGAAATGATCCAGTCGAGGTTTCCTCACAGCCAAGTGTGGTTTTGGTGGTGCTTCAGCCTCTGGGCAGGGCCAGAGCAGAGCTGGAGGCAGCTCACCCAGCTCTCACCATCTGCTCAGATGACTGCAGGCTCTGGTGGTGCTCCCAGACTGTGGTTTTGGTGTGGATTTCTTTTGGTTTGGGGGGCTTTTTTCCCCTCTTGATGGGAGGGGCAGTCACAGTACAAACTGTTCTGCAGCTCTGGGTTTAATATTGAAAAAACCCACTGTGGGGTTTATTCCAGGCAAGTGTCAGCATGCAGCAGTTGCAGTTGGGAGAGAGAGATGGTAAATCCCCTAGGACCATATTCCAGCCTTATCAGATGCCAAACAGTTGTGTAGAAGGCCCCAGCCTGGAGCTGCATTTCAGACACGTGTGCTGGAGAAGGAGCTGGCCTTCCCTGGGGGCTGGTCCGTGAAATGTTCAGCCCTTGGACTGGGGAGCTGCTGGTCTTGTGCAAAGAGAGAGAAGGGAAGGATTTTTTTGGAAGATTGGGTCATGTATGTCTGGGCACATGTCTTCTCTTCCCAACCCATGTGTTCCCTTCTTCTGTTTCCCCTCCGAGTCTGCCCATGCACAAAACTCCCTTAGAAACCCTTTTCCTTGAGTTGTCCATATGTCCCCTCCATACCCTCCAAAGGGGAAAGAGTGTTCTTTTCCTGTGTCTGTTGACCGTAGTCAAGACTTGGCAATGCTTCAGCCTTTCTCCTTAGCAGTAGCACTGACTGACTTCTCCATCCCACGGGAGGGTCTCACGGTTGCCTCTTCCCTTGCAGTCCATCGGCTCCGTGTACAGCGGGCTGATGCAGGGGGTGGGAGCTGCTGAGAAGGTGTTTGAGTTCATCGACCGCAAGCCCACCATGGTGCACGATGGCTCCCTGGCCCCGGATCACGTGGATGGGAAGGTGGAGTTCAGGAACGTGACGTTTTCCTACCGCACCCGCTCTGCAACGCAGGTTCTCCAGGTGGGCACCGCGCGCTGCTTCTCCTCCATGGCAGTAACTGAGCCCCAGCCCTTGGGAAGCGGCAGCTGCCCGATGGGGATATGGCAAGGCAGGCTGGAAAACAGATTAAAAGCAAGCAGCGGGTGTTTAGGGCCGGCCTTCCTTACAAGGAATGAGATTTATCAATAAAGCCCTTGTTCCCTGCTCAGGCATTAAACATGTCAGCATGGTACAGGCTCTGTGCCAAGCTGCCTCGGACTGTTTCCGTGGGAGAGGAGCTGGGATCATGAGAAGGGGGAGGCAGCAAAGAGGTTAGTTTGCTTTGCAGTTTTTAGAGGACCTGCTACATCAGCAGGCAAACTTGAAGCGATTTGGAGGCTTTTCGCTTCCTCAGAGCCAGCAGAAATGGCTGATGTGGCACATCACCAAGGCAGAGGGTCACTGCGGACAGATTTTGGCTACTTTTCTAGTGCAGTGCCCAACCTGCTGCCCCAGGAGCCTGGGAAAAGCCCAGAGCTGAGCACACTCTCCCCTCCCTGTTGCAGAACGTGTCCTTCACCCTGCACCCTGGCAAAGTGACGGCGCTGGTGGGTCCTTCGGGGAGCGGGAAGAGCTCCTGTGTGAACATCCTGGAGAACTTCTACCCTCTGCAAGACGGGCAGGTGCTGCTGGACGGGCGTCCCATTAACATGTACGATCACAAGTACCTGCACTCCGTGGTACGAGCCACTGATACGTGTATTTTAGCTACACCCGTGCTCAGAGGGGATGGCTGGCAGCGTTGCATGTTGCTTTGGATCTGATCTGGCAACTTCTGAAATGTTCAGAAAGCTGGAGGTGGCCCAGGAAGTGAATTTGGATAATTTGTGGGGGTGGAAGTGAAAGGGATGGAGAGTTTCATGGGGAGGGGAAAGCCTTCCAAAAACAGAACAAAGAAACATGGTTTGTTTTGTATTTTTTGGCTGGTGCAGTAGAAATATGGTTTTGGTTGTTGGATTAATTATCATCTAACTTGGGTTTGGAAAAAGAGTTTTGCATTCCTCCAGCACTTTCTACCTTTAAGATCTTCAAGTAATTCTCAGCTAATGGGGAGTTAAACCTCTCGGGATCCTGGCAGCAGCTGGAGCACTGGAGGGGCTGGGTGGTTTGCCTCGGAGAGGGGTCCAGCCCCTCATCTTTGGTCTGCGTGTCAGCACAGATCAGCCTTCATCTCTGCAAGTAACTGGCTCCTTTGTTTGCCCCAGAGCAAATGGCCTCTCCAGTCAGCAGGAAAACCTGAAAACAATTGATCAGAGACAGGCTGGAAAGCCAAAGTCAGTGTGACTAATTTACATTCCCTGCCCGTACGGAGGGAAAATCAAAAGACAAGCTAGTCTTTCAGTTTGGAAAGCCTGGTGTGGTGTTAGGGGCATGGGGAGAAGTCAATTAAAGTATGACTGTGTCCCCCTGGCTCTTTTCCTGCCCAGCTCTGAGCAATAGTTTGAAGGGTTCGATTTATTCCAATATCAAGGGTTTGCTAAAGCAGACTGAATGTGAGAGGGAGCTGCAAGGGCTGGAAGGCAGGACAGGGAGACTGTTGCTAAGCAATTAAGGAATTGCAGCAATTATGTCCCCAACTTGCTAATTTGGGATTAAAAGATGCAAGAGGGTTCATTCACGTGGCCCAACTGGGATTACTGGCCTTGAAGAGAAAATCAGCAAGAGCCTGAGAGAAAGTCTCTCCAGCCTGACTTGTCCCAGCAACTGGTTTTCCATCTTGGAAGGTGCAAACAGTGACAGGAAGGACACAGCAATGTTTTGGAGGGGGAAGCCCATCCCAGATACCAACGTGCCACCATGGCATCATGTTTCTCTCCTGCAAAAGAGCTTCCCAGGAGGTGATGCAAACTGGGCTCCCAGTGGTTAGCCGGAAGCTCCCACTGTGGCACTTATTTCTGTACCTTTATCTCGGTCCTCGCTCAGCAGGAAGAAACGCGGATGCTCGGAGATGCCGCGCGGCGCGCCTGCCGCTCCTGACGCACCGCTCTGCCCTTCCTTTCCTGCAGATCTCCCTGGTGAGCCAGGAGCCCGTGCTCTTCGCCCGCTCCATCGCCGACAACATTTCTTACGGCTTAAGCTCAGCCTCCTTCGAGTCGGTGGTTCAGGCAGCCCAGAAGGCCAATGCACACACCTTCATCACGGAGCTGCAGGACGGCTACCACACAGGTACGGCGTCACCCCCACACGGCGCCGGCCGACTCTGGCAGGCAGCTGAGCTTGGCTTTTGTTTTGACCACTTCTTCTCTCCCTTGACCCAACAGAGGCAGGTGAGAAAGGGGCTCAGCTCTCAGGTGGCCAGAAGCAGAGAGTGGCAATTGCCAGGGCCTTGATCCGAGCCCCTCCCATCCTCATCCTGGACGAAGCCACGAGCGCGCTGGATGCAGAGAGCGAACACGCGGTGAGCGGGTGACTGGGATGTTTGGGCCAAAGAGATGATCTGGGTTTGGAGGAAAGACTGCAGCTTCAATTTCCAGCCTGTGGACAAGCTTAGTCTTGACATGGTGTAGTCAGAAGGTTGAGTAAGATGCTAATTCCTTAGCAGGAATTTGTTTCCAACACTGCTGTAGCCACCAAGAAGGGAATAATCCCATGCTCGCAGCAGTCAATGCCTGACAAACCTGGTGAGATAGGGTTCTCTGCTGATGTTTTCTATGTGGAAAGCGTTAATTGGCATCCAGAGACTCTGGGCATCCTTTTAGGACAGGATACAAAGACCCTAAAAAATGGTGCTGCAGCAAGGAGAGGACTCCCTGAGCTCAAATCCCAGCCAAGGCACCAAGGAAGCCACACTTGCAGGAAAGGCCCTGAGCTTCCTGTGAACAGAACTTCTTTATCCCGCTGGGATGTGACAACCAAACAGCTCTACCAGCAGCAGTTTGGCCTCACTGATGTAAAGACACGAGGGAAAGCCTGGTCAAGGCTGGAGTTTGAGGCTGTGTCTCCCAGTCCTGGAGGATGAGTGCTGCCATGTGGGGCAGCACGAGCACCTGACCTTGGAGCAGCTTACAGGTAATCTTGCCACATGTGTAGTATCTGATGCCAGCCCAGGGCTGGTTTTGGCTACCCAGGGGTGTCAATGTGACATGTGCTCAGTGGCCACCTGCCTGCCTTTAGACTTCAGTGCTATTGTCTCTTGGCTGGAAAACAACTCGCCTTGCCTTCATACACTCAGGAAATAGCCCCACTTCTCTGAGCAGCTGCCTTTACCAAGTATCAGCTTCCTGCAGTCCATGCCCACACCCCGTGGCCTCCAGATTTGTGGCCCAGCTGGCAGGATCAGACCCTGTGCAGAGGTTTCTGAGCCAGCTCTGCTCGGGCACTGACGCCTTTTCTCCCCGCAGATCCAGCAGGCGATTTACGGCGACTTGCAGAACCACACGGTGCTTGTCATCGCTCACAGGCTGAGCACTGTGGAGAGGGCACACAACATCATTGTGCTGGACAAGGGCCGCGTGGTGCAGCAGGGCTCGCACAAGGAGCTCATGGAAGAAGGAGGCCTTTATTCCAAGCTGGTCCAGAGACAGATCCTGGGGCTGGAGGGGGGCGGCACGGACAGTGGCCAGCCTGCAGCCCGGGGGGATTCAGCCAAGGGGCCCGGCAGGCTGGAGGAAGAGTTCAGGATAGACCATTCCCTGCCGGCCGTGGCACAGGACGATTACAACAGCACGGCCCACAAGTGATGGGCAGGCGGCTCGGACGCTCCCTGGATGCTGAGATGGAGGTGGCTGGTGCCCTGCAGAACTCACCGTGCCCTCACCCCGCGTGTCACACCCACACACACACCCCCCACAGACCCACACACACACACCATAGAGCTTCCTGCAGCACGGTCTGTGCCGGCTGGGAAAAGGGAAAACCCGAGCAAGTTGGGTCTTTAGCAATTCTCAGCGTTTCTACTGGGTTTCTTTTCTTACTACCAGTAACTCCTCTCGGCTGGGACTTTTCTCCCATTGATATGCATGTGTAGCTGCTACTAACTGTAATGGATGTTAAATGCATGCGAGGAAGGGAAGGTTGGAAACCCCTTCAGGAATTTCAGGGGGTGGCTTTTGTGGCTGGATAGAAAATGGGTGACTTGTAACACAAGGTCCTGCTCCCGCCATCCATCCATGGGGCTAATCCAAAGTTGCCTGAAGTCTGTAGGGAGTTCCCCTTGGCTTTGGCAAAAACTGGATCACTCCCATGGAGCTGAATGCTGGGAGAGTTTTGCACTGAGTGCCTGCAGGCTCAGGCTCCCAACCATTGCTGCTGAGCTTGTATCATGTATTATCCATCCTTGCTGGGACAAGCCAGGGGATCGGGAGGCAGATGTCACTTTCAGATTCGCTCTTGGTGCTTGGTGGGTGTTTGTTTTTAAGGATGAAACGTTTTGTCCTAACCGGGTTAGGTTTTGGGGCTTGGGGGTTTTTTGGTTTGATATGTTTGTTGTTTTTTAAGGTATTTGTGTGCCCTGTGCAATGTCTGTCTGGCTCCAGCATCCACTGAAAACTGGTCTGTTATTTCAGAATTTTTTTTAACTCACAACCCCGGTGCTGGTTTGGAAAAACACTACTAAAGACAGGCATAAAACACTAAAAGACAGCACTTTATAAATCCCACCAAAGCTTTGTTCAGCTTCAGGCCGTGCTAGCGACTTCACTGCATGGGAAATCCGTACAGTCACTTTCCTTGAAGTCCAAATTCAGCTGCCTGAACTTTATAATGTGTTTCTTTGACTATAATTTATTTTAGTATGAGGGATAGAAAGAAATGTGTTGCTCCTAGCCCTTTGGGGTACTGGCTCTGGCTTTGTAGTGTTGTCCTGCTATAGACTGGTGAAAAATCCTATGCAGCCAGGCAGATGCTGTTGAAAAAAAATAGCATTTCTAGGGGAACACTGACTTCAGACTCTGCATAGTTAAGAAATTCTCTCAAGCACTTTAGCTCTCATGTTTTCTGATACTTGAATGCTGCTGCATTTTCCTTTTCAGCGGGTTTGTGTTTTTGTTATTGGCGATGTTTTGTTTTCATTTAGTGATGTTTTACAGACTCTAAATTTAGTGTCCTTGAGGAGGGATGCTCAAAAAATAAAATACTACCTCTGCCACTCGACGTCGAGCTGCTGTAGCTGGGGGTGTTTTTTGCATTCTGGGTTTTCAGGGTAATGTTCTTCTGAGACCACAGCTGAATGCAGGAACGCTCCACCCGTGTTCTGGCTCCCTTGCAGGGAATGACAAGAGGAACCTACAGAGAAGAGGTACGTAAAAGACTTAAGCATCTGATAATGGCTGTGAGCCCAGCAGTTGGTATAACCCGCTGAATAACTCGTTTCATCCCAGATCCCCTTCGGAGTCAGTCTCACATGGAAGGACAGGCAGTCCAACCCGTTCCCAAAGCACAGCACTTCGTGACTGGAATCTTTTCAGCTGCTTGCTTTTGTGATACGATAAAAATCTGTGCCTCAGAAGAAGAACAAGATCTCTTTTTGTCTTCCCTCCCTCCGCTTAGGAAACTCTGAACTCCTCAATTCACCCCTTAAGTAAATGGCCAAGTGTTCCTGCTTGATGAAAATTTGCACTGTGGGTATGAGGAGGTTGGGGGTTCCACCCAGTGCTGGCAGGCAAGTGATTAAATGATTCATTCTGCATTTTTATCAGTACCTGGGAGCAGAATGTGGCCACCAGTTCGAAGAAGTGAAATTAATGCCTGCTTAATTGAAAAACTGGGGAAAAAACAAATGGGGTTACCTGGGCACTAGGGAAGCCAACTCACCCTGGGAAGTGCTGGTAGGACAAGGCTCATTAGTACAGGAGATGCCAGAGAAGAGAGTTTGATTATATCCTGTGTGTCCCTCCCAGGCAATCCTGCAAAAAGGGAACCGGAGGATACAATCAGATTAGTTTTATTGCAAAGACTGCAGTGAATTTCAGGAAGGGAACCCTGCTTCCCAAGCCTGTCGTGATGATGATCATCCCAGCATTGTATTCCCAGGTCAGGTCCAAACAGCAACAACTGAAATGCCACACTGGAAACAGCAGATTGTCTCTGCTGGTGGCACCAGTCCAAGCTGATAACAGGGCCTGACTTTGCTCATTGCCAGAGGTGCTGAATTCTTTCTTCTGCATCCAGATAACCCAAGGCTACTTTTCCATTTAGCTGCTCATCTGGTGGCATGAACAGGTCCTTGCATTGTGGTGCTGGCCTGTGACAAGTGGATCTGCCAGGGTGCTAAAGCCATGAAGGTTTTCTTATGGCTTGGAAGATGGGTGGGAGCCCCACACCCCACTGGGGATCCAGCAGTACTAATCTAATGCAGGTATTTCTTCTGGCCCAGTACAAACCCTGTGACTGTAGAGAAAATCCTGCTTTTCTAAATCATTCCAACTATGCCTTCTTTTTGAAGTGAAAATTGGGGTCAGAGATGCCCATTAGCAAGACTAAGCCTGGCAGTGAAGATGTACTTCAGCCAGGGCAGCAGTGGGAATTGCTCCAGTGCTGGAACACGAGCTGCTTCCTGGAGCTGTGGGCAGTCTGTGTTTCAGGCTCTTCTCCTGGGAACATGGCCACTGTTCCCTCTGAAGCCCTGAACTGTAGTATTTTGTGTCTGTGGCTTTGCCCAGAGTTGACATTCACAGGGCAACATGAGCAAAATCAACCCAAGAGCTTCTCTGAGTAATGGAAATAAAAAGATTCTTCTCAAAGGGAAAAGTCTTCCCAGGGAACTCAGAGGGGCTCATCTGAAACCTTACTTGGGGGCACGGCTTGAAGACTGTCAAGGCAGAACTGGAAGCAACTAAGTATTTGAAAGCACAGTTGATGACAAAGGTTGACTGTACATTCCATGGCAGGGTGTTTTCCTCACAATTAATAAGCTCTAACCGTTCCCTGTAATAAGTATAACCACAGCTTTATTTGATTTAAACATCAGAGAACCCAATCCAAGATGAAATTCAAGAGCAGATCCTACAGTCCTAGCAATTCCCCAGAGATATGTATTCACCTTTCACAGACAGGGGCTGTGGCTGACTGACCCAGTAAATGAGAACACTGTGATGGAAAAAACACAGCTGTGTTATTACAACAACTTGTCTCCTGGCACACCAACCTCTGCCTCAATAAGCAACAGTGTGTGTTGCAGTGGCTGTGCTTTCTAGGCCTTCTGTCTGGCCACAAGCAAACAGACAGAGTGTTTCTAGCTCAGGTTCAGAGATGCATCTTAGTCTGGGCAGGAAAAATAGTAAATGCCTCTTCTACTTAAGAGCTTAAGCCAAAGAAAATATGTGCAGGTCCATCAACCTGCTCCTGCCACCTGTGGCTCCCTGAAAGGAAGGAGTACAGCACAAACATTTAATTCCTGCTCTCTCAGAGAGCAGATCTCTCAAACAGGATGGCTGTTTCTCTCCCAGGATGCTGAATATGCAGGTCATTTCCATGTGTGAGGGAATGTGGATTGTGAAATATAAACAGAAGTATGGGCTGTAATTAATATAGAGAAGGAAGTTAAATTACAAATAAGCCTGAAAACTTATCTCTGCATTAAGCAACCAGACTAATAGGGGTTAATATACACCAAAGATTAGATTTGCAAATTGAATGTGTATGTAACCAACCAGTTTTTCCAGGAAAAGAAAATAAGTTGTGAAGATGACTTGCAAAATATGTCTAAATCTAATAAATATGCATAAGTACAGCCCTACTAACCGTAAATGGATATGAGGTGACAGAAGGAAATCCAAGATCAAGTTTAAATAGGGAAAAAAAATCTAACATCTTATTTAAACCAGTCTGGATGCAAGTTCTCCCCAAGACTTATTCACCATGACATGGTTTCCACTGTAATCTTCCCAATTTTTTTATTCAGTTTCTCCTGGAATAAGAAATCCTGACTTCTGTACTTTGCCTGCTTACAGTTTTAATGTTCTTGAATGCTGTCACCCTTCAAAAGAATTTCAGCAAAGGCAAATAGGAACCAGGGCTGGGGAGATGATAAATCTCAGCCCGCAGCACTGCAATATTTGATAATCCCTCTAGTCCAAAATCCTGGTTTATCTGCAATCCTTCATATTCTGTCCAAGTGATGTGCTGTCACAAAACCTTTATGTTTCCTGAAGACTGGGGAATGGGAAGGCACCCTCCTATCTGTCCAAGTAGAAAACATAATTATACAAAAGCAGCTGAACTCTATCTTGGTTCAACCTTAGCTGCTTTTCTGGACCACTGGAGAACTCAATCACAAGCAGGTGCTGATCAAAGTACTCAAAAGCAGATCAGGTGTTTAATGTAGACTCCTCCAACATCTGTAGAACCCAAATTACCTAGACAGGGAGCAATGGGATTTTCAATGTATGTTGTACTTGAGCACAAATGAGTTGTGTTCTCCCTGTGCATTTTGGGAGGACTTTGTTGTTCTGCATTATGGAGCTTCTAATTTTAACATAGATTAGCATTGGCTAATTCAAATAATCCATTCCTTAATGTCTAGAGCAGTGAACTTCCACCAACCCCATGCAATATAAGGAAAAATTAGTTACATAAAAGCTCCTTAGGTGACTCTAAACCACCTTTCCCAGCAGCATAATTGACAGTGCAATTGTTATCACACTGTAGTGCCCTTCACCAGAGATTCTCACTCACAGCACCTCTACAGGCATTGTTCAGTGTGAACTTTTCCTCTCCACCCTGCCTGGGACCGACTTGTTATTTCTCTTTTTAAGCAAAAGGCACCACGGTTGAGAAAAGCTGAGAACTCCACTCAGGATCACTCAGCAAGGCAGTGGTAAAACTAGATTTACAACATGAAGCTGAGTCAGACTCCTCTAAACCACACTTCCCCCAAACCATTTATTTAGCTATGGTATGAAGTTCAAATCTCCAGCGTTCTGGGGAAGAAAGGGCTTCTTTTAATCCTTCAGCTAATTCCTCTGTCTGTGTGTGTGTGTGTATCTAAACGTGTGTTTGCAGGTACAGATTTACAGTCGGTTTAACACAAGGCTGTAACTCTGCCTGTTTGATGGGCATGTGGTATCATGTTGGCAGGGCAACTATCTTTTGGTTTTAAATAACCAGGCCGGGCTGCAGTGACTGTGCAAAGCCACGGCCCTGCCAGGGGGCACCGCTGCTGACTCACCTGGAGCACAGCACATACCTGCAGCAGCTCTTGGGGTGGATGAGTGGGCACATGCCCGCATCTCTAATCACCTTCTCCCCACCCTTAGCAAGCTCAGCTCACCTTCCTGCTGCGCAAACACCGCTCCTACGTCCTCCTGGGTACACTCAGTTTGCATCAGCGCTGTGGAGTGAGCAGCCAGGAGGGCTGGAAGGCTTCCTCCACCAGGGTCACCTTGCCGGCTGCTGTTACCTGGGGATAATAATGACAAAGAGGGTTTCTCGCGGGGGTTGAGAGGCGTGGGGAGCCAAGTTTAGTTATAGCACAAAAGAACAGCCATAAAGCTGTCACATCATCGCTCTGTCCTGCCAGGAACTGCTGGGCCACTTCCTGAATGTGACTGCACCATCATCGTATCCGTGATGGATCCAGTCACTGCGTGGACTTTTTTTGAGTTGGATCAAAATACCCACTCCAAAGGACAACGACCACAGGGCCACTCCTTACCCCCTTCCCTTGGCTCATGTGCTCACTCTGGCTTTTCCCACACCTGGAAATGAGCACACCCACACCAACACAGGTACAAAAGCAGGTCGGGAAGGTGCTGCCTGCCACTGATGCAAATAACTTAGGCACTGTTAACACAGTTAATTGTTTCCAGGCATAATTGTCTTTATCAGCCCTGCTAACAGCAGCAGTAATTGGGGAGCTGCTGCTGCTCCTCAGGGTTACCACACAGTGCCTACTGCAGAGCTGGTGACTTGGCTGATATCAATCAGAAGAACAAAATGTATGGTGCTTTAATTGATGCAGTTCTTGCTACATTACATTTCAAAAGCATTTAAATTTGCCATGAAATACATCTTTGACAGATTATTTATTGACCTTCGCTCTTGATAAAGAATAGTGCTTAACGCAGACCAAATGACCCAGCACCAAAGCTTGGCAATATAAGACTTTTAGCTATTTTTAACATACACTGGTATTCAGCCTAGGCTTGAGAACAATAATGCAATCACCCTTTTGAGATTGACTCCAGCCAAGTCCCAGCCTGGTAAGGAAATGTGAGTTAAATGATTCTACTGATTTTCCTTCCGAACTTACAGCTGTGGAGTTTTAAACAAAAGGAGGACAGGAGTGCCTGCGACACTTCCAGGCAGGAGCGCTGGGAATGCTGAGTTTGGTGGGGATGTGGAGGCTCTGAGAGCTCAGCTCTGCCAGGAGGGACACAGGACAGAGCCCAAGCCATCCCAGTAACCCCTTGGCTGTCCCATGGCCACCACCTCGAGGGCTGTGTCCGGTGCTGGCCCCTCGCTGCAGGAAGGACACTGAGGGGCTGGAGCGTGTGCAGGGAAGAGAAGGGAGCTGGGAAGGGGCTGGAGCAGCAGGAGCGGCTGAGGGAGCTGGAGGGGGCTCAGCCTGGAGAAAAGGAGGCTCAGGGGGGGACATTCTGGCTCTGCAACTCCCTGACAGGAGGGGGGAAGAGGACAAGAGGAAACAGCCTCAGGCTGTGCCAGGGGAGGGGCAGGTTGGACATCAGGAGGAATGTCTTGCTGGAAAGGGTGGTCAGACACTGGAAGGGGCTGCCCAGGGAGGTGGAGGAGTCCCCATCCCTGTAGGTGTCCAAGGAACACGCAGCACTCAGTGCTCTGGGCTGGGGGACAAGGCAGTGGTGTGGGGTCACAGGTCGGAATCCATAATCCCAGAGGTCTTTCCCAGCCCAACTGACCCTGTGATCCCTCGGGACTCGAAGGACCTTGAGCACATCACACAGCACATCACACACAGCTCGCTCCGCTCCCTGTGGGGCTCTGCCCGGCCTTGCCCGCAGGGGCTGCGCTGTGCCTGCCATGGGGGTCACCCCACAGACCCCTCTGGGGCTTCAACTCCCCAAACCCCCCAGGGGATTCACCCTCTAAACCCCACAGGGGCTTCACCTCACAGATCCCCCAGGAGCTTCACCCCACAGACCTCCCCAGGGGGGCTTCACCCCACAGACCTCCCCAGGGGGGCTTCAACCCCACAGACCTCCCCAGGGCTTCATCCCACAGACCTCCCCTGGGGCTTCACCCCACAGACCTCCCCGAGGAGCTTCACCCCAGAGAACCCCCCCAGGGCCTTCAGCCTCTAAACCGCCCCCCCCAGACTTTTCACCGCACTGACCTCCCCAGGGGCTTCACCCTCACGCCCCCCTCGGCTCCCCCCGGGCCCCATTGGTGCCGGGCCCGGCCCCCCGCCCGCCCAGCAGGGGGCGCTGAGGGCGGTGCCCGCGGGGCCGGGGCGGGAGCGCGGCGGCACTTCCGGTGTGGGGCGGGATCGGGGCTGGGATCGGGACCGGGATCGGCATCGGGAACGGGAGCGGGATTGGGGCTGCGATGGCGCTGGACGTGCGGCGCCTGGAGGCGCTGAGCCTGCAGGAGCTCAGCGCGCTGCTGGACGACGAGGAGCGGCTGCAGGACATGGCCCGCGAGATGGAGGAGGTGAGGGGCTGCCCCCCCCCCTCCCCGGCCGTGGCCCCGCTCGGGCCGACCCCCCCTCAGCACGCCCGGTGCTCGGGGGGCCGAATGACTGCCTAATGCCGGGGGCGTGAGGAGCCCTCGGGGCTGCGGGAAGGGCTGCCGGCCCCTTCCCTTCCCTGCCGGCCCCTTCCCTGCCGGCCCCTTTCATTCCCTACCGGCCCCTTTCTCCCTCCTGGCCCCTTCCCCTCCCTGCCCCTTCACTTCCTTCCCTGTCCCTTTCCTGCCCCTTCCTCTTCCCCTTCCTCTTCCCATTCCCTTTCCCCTTTCATTCCCTGCCGGCCCCTTTCTCCCTCCTGGCCCCTTCCCCTCCCTGCCCCTTCTCTTCCCTTCCCTGTCCCTTCCCTGCTCTTTCCCCTTCTCCTTCCCCTTCCCATTCCCTTTCCCCTTTCATTCCCTGCCGGCCCCTTTCTCCTTCCTGGCCCCTTCCCTTCCCTTTCTCCCTCCCCTCCCTTTTGTTCGCGGGGCGGTCGGTGCCCGCCGGGTGCCAGCGGCAGGGTGAGGGCTCTCTCCGGGCTGGAAAGGCTAAATAAAATGAATTATTGGGGGCCGGAGGCGGGCTCGGCTCTGCCGTGCCTGCAGCCCTTCGCTTTGCGCCCTGGCCGCGGCGAGGGGTTTTGTCGGGGGTGAGTTCGGAACAATGTGGAAGGGATTTCGGTGTGCCCCGGGCTGTCAGGCTTTCCTGCTGGTTGTTTTTGCCTGTTTGAAGTGCCTTTGTCGGCGCAGCAGACTCTTTAACTCGTGCTTTTGGATCTGTGCTTTCTTCACAGCTAAATAGGGGAGCCTGTTTCCTTCCCCCCGCTGTGGTTGTCTTTAAGGAGGTTTTCTGTGTGCCAGTGTTGCAGTTCTGATAGGAGACTGCTCTGGGTTTATTTGGCCACAGATGTGTGTGAAAGGCTCCCTCTGTGTGGTCGGCTCACAGCACAGAAGACGAAACCATTTCGATGGAAACTTTAAAAGGAAGAATTGTGGTTTACTTCTCTGGGTCTTGTATTTAGTGGGTTTTGTTGGGTTTTTTAAATTAGAGGACAAAAGCCCCAGGGGAGGGGGAAAAGGGGGCAATGTGTTCTTGAGAAAGAAGCTCAGTTTGTTAGGTAAAATCAATTATAATTGTGTTCCCTTGACCTTAGATTCCTTTTGGTGCTTCTGGGGAAGCTGTTCTGGATCACCTCAAGCCAAAGTGTCAGTGTGCTACAGATGGAGAGAGGCCCAGTGAAGCTGAGGCCGAGTTAACGAGGTGTCCTGGAGAGTTTATTTGCTATATTATACAACAGTTTATATTTTGAACATCGTGTCAATAGATTTGTGAGAGGGGGCCAGGCATAATAGCTTATATTTTGAGAACTTGAAAGAAACAGGCACTGCTATGGCGAGTAAAACATGGAGAGACCTCAGAGGCCCCGTGGTTTGCTGAGGGCAGGAGAACCCTGCTCTATAAAAACTATTTAAGGAGAGCCAGTGGGTTATAAGGGGCTTAACTTTGTGAAGATACAAACGGGAGCACTGCTGCTGGTTTCAGTGTGACCTCTGACAAGGGACATGAGCACAAGGCCTGGCTCTGTGGGTTTTATTTTTATTATTTAGTTGTCAAGATGCATTTAAGACTGTAGGTCAGAAGTGACAGAAAACCTCGTGAACCTCAGTAGGAAAGATCCTCTCTCACACACGGGCACAGCCAGCCCATAGTCTCAGTCTGCCCCTCCGGTTTTCCTCTTTAGTTGGCATCAGAAAGGTTGTAAATTGTAGAGTGAGGTTCTCTGGGCCCCAGGGAATATTTTGTGGTGTTTGGAAAGTGTGGCCAGGTTTGGAGGTGCTCGGGCTGTGTGGAAATACGGCTGTGCTGCTGTCTGGCATAATCCTCTTTTATTGGATGTGGAGGCTTTTACTGGAGGCCGTTCCACTAGAAATGTGTTTACTCACCTTGGAAAGAATTGGCCATGCTTGAATATTTCTTCCTCATTCTGGTTTTGCCTTCACTGAATTGTTTACTGCTTGAGCCTGTGCTGCTGAGACCTGAATTTTCACTGTGGCAGGAAGAGGGAGAGAGGGAAATGCTGAACGTTAAGCAGGAACCATGGTGACTTCAGTGTTGTTTGGCTGTCAGTCCATATGTATCTAGGTTGTAGGGTTATTCCAGAGTCCTTAGATTCCTAATTTTACTGTGACATGCCAATTAAATCATGATTCCTGAGTCAATTCTATGAGGTCACTTGTATTTTTAGTGGCAAAGTTGGCTAAAGCTGATTATTCCATAATTGAAAAACCCCTTTGTTCTCCAGGTTGCAAGGGAAACCCAGCTCAAACCCCAGTGTTTTGTTCACAAAGAGGAGGATTTGGAAAACCGCTCGGCTTTCTTGCTAATCGCTAAAAATAGGCACTTCCAGCCTTAAAGGGAATGTATTCCTGTGTGGCATTTGAGCAGGGTTTGTGTGAGTCAGTGTGTGTGGGGGGGTGTTTCTCTGTGTGCCCACTCACACATGCCTGTTTCTGCACTGACGTGCTCCTGGAGTGTCCTGCTTTTGCTCCTGTGTCCCCAGGTGTGTGAAACTGTCACTTCAGGGCTCAGCTGCTGCTTTTCCTGTCTCTGAGGTTGGTTTTGCAGCCTCTGGGCTTTGAGTGCTTCAACAACCAGCATCTTGTCT
This sequence comes from Acropternis orthonyx, assembly GCA_035583155.1. NCBI lineage: Eukaryota > Metazoa > Chordata > Aves > Passeriformes > Rhinocryptidae > Acropternis > Acropternis orthonyx. The sequence continues at coordinate 11,827,336 of JAWWEU010000037.1, read as the reverse complement.
GTTAGAAAGAGGAAGGAAGCCACTTGTCTGGTACTCTGAGTCTTTTAAAATTGAGGAGGGCTTTCTTTTTATAACCCTTTCGGGTTAATCTCTGTAGTACATCCACAGTGTTCATCTTCATGAAATCGAGACTCACAGTTCAGGTTGGAAGGGACCTGAAAGATCGTTTAGTTCCAAACCCGCTGCCATGGCAGGGTCATAAAAACCTTGTTTATAAAAGTGAGTCTCGATGTGATAACTCTAAAATTGGTGACCTGACACTAGTGGTAATTTGATGAATTTCTCTGTGAAAATGAGTTTTCTTTTCATCTCCTGGAGCATCCCTTTTTGTAACAGTTCAATATTGTGTTACGGACTGCTGAGGTTCCGCTGCCAAAAATGATTCACTCTTCAATACCTTAATTATATGAAATCAAGAAGTCAGAAATGTATTGCTTCCTCTCATTCCAGGATTTCAGAGTACACTGGCAAGCACAGAAGGGATTTTTGAGTGTAGTCCTTTTCTCAAAAACTGATTGGAAAGATCAGGCAGGGCAGAAAGTCCAAGTTAAACTGTGTACTCATGCCCAGATTTCTTGGATTCCCACTGTCCTAAAACCACATTGTGCAAGTGGTTATGTTCTTGTTGGCCAAACATGACATTTAGTTTCAAAGTTAGGAGTTAGACTTGGTGACAACTACAGATTTTCCTCTTCCAGCTGAGCATCAAATGAGTAACCTGCCCGTGTCTGATGGGTGCAAATTGCAGGGCTGGGTGTCTGTTCCCTCTGCAATAAATGTGTAGGAGCTGCAGCTTACCTTCTAAGCTTTGTCATTTTTAAAGCTAATACTGAGTACTCCGAAGAGCTAAATTTAGCCAATCTAATTACTTTGCAATATGTTTTAATATTTATTACAGAACAGATGTTGTTAGGGGGTGTATTATTCACTGGTCCATGATCTTCTGTAAAACAAGTCTCTCTTCTCCTACTCTGCACCTGCCAGCTCCCATTTCAGGGGTTAATTTGACACTCCAAATGTGCATCCTTGCACTTCTGCAGTGTGACTGCATATTTTATTCCTAATTTACAAGTATGTGTAAGTGAAAGAGAATGTGGGAATGATAAAGGTTAGAGAAACCTAAACCTAACATGGATGGGTCCTATGTCTAGAGCAATTAAAACAGTGCCACCCAAAGCTGCTTTTATTTATAGCTCCTTAAGAGACTTTTTCTCGAAGGTACCAAGAGACTCCCCGCTGTGCTAGTGGCCAAGGAAGCTTATAATTATAGCAGCCCTTGCTGGATTTTGTGGGATTGTAGTTGGGACTGCAGTTGCTCGGCGTCCCAGGACTCAGTTCTGGGAATGTGCTTCTGGATGAACAGGGGTGATGCTCCTCAGAGGCATTTTACACAAATAACTCCTGCTGCAAACCATTATTTTGGCATGATAAACGTTTATAGTACAAGTGTTGCTAAGCTGGTACTAGTTCTGCTTTAATTTTACCCAGCATTTTTCTTCCTTTTCTAAAAGTGGGATGAAATGAAGCTGCCGCTGATGGAAGTAGTAGAATCTCAATTTCCCATGTAGTTGCTGCTGCCTGTTCTTGAAAGTACTTATTAAATAAGTCCTTGAGTAAAATTATTCAAATTATTTCTGTTAAAGAAACTAATTTTTTAAGCAGCTTAAGTTTTGTAGTGCTGCATAAACCATGATTTTTGTCTTTTATAACCGCTGTATGTCCATGGCTTCATTTTCTTGCAGCGTGCAGTTGAGTTTGAGTGGTCTGCTCAGTGGTGAGCAATCCTTGTACCATGAAAATCCTGTTACGGGCAGTTCGGGCTTGTTGCCCCATTTGTCCCATTCAGAATTCATAGTGAGAGCTTAGCAGTTGAAAAAAAAGCATCATATTAATATTATCTTGTCTCGTTGTGTCTCGTGATTCTGACTGGTATTTCTCATCTAGTTTCACATTAGTGTTTCCTGCCTGATGAAGTGCTCGTGGCCTCAAGAGCCTTGGTAGGAATTCGGCTGGAGTCCCATGCTCCTGGCTGATTTCTCTTTAATAACTTTTCCTTGCACTTCCAGTGGGCAGGTGACCATCCAGTGCAGAAACAGTTCCCTGCTAACACACGTTTTTGTGTCACAACAAAATAACTTGTGTTGGGTTTATTCTTTCCTCGGCTTTTGTCTTGGGCCTGTGGAAAGCTGTGAATGGATGCTGAAAGCCTGCTTTGTGCTGCACTGATAATCTTAATAGACTGCTCATGCTGTACGGGGGCTTTGACGCTTGGATGAATTTGCAACTGTTTTATTTTTGTTTTGTTTTAAATTAGTCATCGTTTTTCCAAGTTTTGCAAGTTTTTCTACAGTGCTCTTTAGGTAAACTTTGCAGTGTTTGCTCTGTGATTCCTTGAATTCCCAAATGCAGGGGAACAGTTGCTGGAAAGTTTCTTTCACAGACCTTAACACCAGTGCCAGAGATTATTCTGGTTTGTAGAATCGTGCCTGTATTCAAGTTGCATTGCTGTGGGATTATTTTCGTTCTGTTTGCTGGGAAATAGAACTCACTCGTTGCACAGACTTCAAAATTCCTTGTGATGTGAAGTATTTAAATGTTCTGAACAGGGGGATGAGTCTTCACCAGCTCCTCCCTACGTTTCATTAAACATCATTCCTAGGTTAACTCTGTATTTGAGAAACTGGTTCTTCTCCTGGTTTTGGGGAAGATTCGAGTTTCTCATCTCTTCCAGTGTCCATTGTTAGAAGAAATTTGACACAGACTAATGCTGGAAGTGAAGAACAGGAGTAACACTTGAATTCATTTTTAAATGTCAGTCATGGTTTTGTTCAACTTCTGTTAAAAAAGTGTGCCCTTCTTAGAAGTGAAAAAAGATGAGTCATTAAGTCACGTGTGTTTTCAAGCACTATAACTTAAAGTGCAATTACAAACACCTTAATCTCTTTTAGTTTTAAGCAAGTATTTTTAAAGGTTTTTCCTAAAGTTTAGACTAGTCTATAATTACTAGCTATCACATGCAAAGGGCAGGACAGGATGTCACTCTGCCTTAGATGGGGGTGGGTCATATTAGTCACATTTTCCTTATTTCTGCAAGTCAGATACATTATGTCATACTAATATTTATTGATTTTTGCACATTTGAAATTATTTAAAAGTAAAGTTATCCAGCAAATCATTACAGAATATGAAGCATTTGCTTCCTCCTTTTCCTCCCTAGTGCTGTTGAGAGACATTCTGACACTTGAGGCAACAGACACCATCAGCTCTTCCTTCTCCTCTTTGCTATGTAGGATTTCTGTAAAAGCTTCCCTTTCCTGGGCTTTGTGCCCTTGAAGGGTTTGTAGGTTTGTGTCCACTGGGGTTTTTTTTCTCTTGTGAGTAAATGTTCTTCATCCTAAAAGGGAGATCAAAGTTCACTCATTAACCTGGTCTCCCCACCCTGGCTCTGCACCTTGGAAATGAGAATATCAGCCTTGCAAGCAGTGAAGATACCAGAGCAAACTGGAGCCCCTGGAAGGAAATGGTGAACTCGTTGAAATGGTGAAAGAGGCACCAGAAACCATCAGTCTTTTAGCACACAATTTTCCTTGGCTGGCACTTCAGCAGAGTAACAAGGTTTGTGGTGCTGGTGATTGATAAGGAGCTGGATGCCAGTAATTAAGCTGGTAAATCTTGTGTGTTTTAATTCCCTTCATAATTGTTTGGGAAAAAAAAGGTAAAATAAGGGGACTTCAACTTTCTGAAAACAACAGTCTTAACAAGATTGGGTCATATGAGAATAAACAAATGGAAACCAGTTTAATTTAAATTATTTTGCATTGGATTCAAAATTAAGAAGAGAGGATTTTATTTTTATTCTTGGAAAGGGTTCAAACTGAACAGGAGCATAGGACTTGAAGCTTTCTTAGGCTTGATATGAGAACCTTGAGAAGACAAAGCGATATTGAAAGTGTAATTTCTGATTTTCATAATTTGGAGTAGAATTTTGATTGATGTGGAATTTGGGACTCAGCATTGTCCTTGACTTGATTTTTTTAGAAGTGGTTCAGCGAGAACAGGGTGAAAAAGAGTAAAACTTTGGTATTTGAAGAGCAGTACCTGGGAACAGAGGGGTGTTTAAGTAACACTGAGCCAATTTTGAATTTAGCAAGTTAAAGTAGCGTATAAATATTTCAAAAGGAAGTAAATGCTTTCAAAGAGAGTTGCTATGCTTGGAAAAACACCGGAATTTTGATGCTGTCCTTTTTGGGGCTTTTAAACAGCTCCTTTGGGTTTCCCCTTTTCCTGCTCCTGAGGTGTGGCTCGGGATCCACCCAGGAGTGTGGAAGGAGGAGGAAGCCCCTTGGGTTTGCACCGACTGCAGGGCAGTGGTCTGTGAGTGGGACCTGCTGGGGCTGAACCGGGATAACACGGGCTGGGAGGGGCATGTTGATGGAGGAAATCACAAAAAAAGGTACCCAAAGTTTTGCTGAATTTGAAGGCAACTTAACAGAATTGGTCTGATGTGCCATGGGAAGACTATTCCACTTGTCTATTCAGGCTGAAAATGTGAAATCAGATCCCTTGGTTGGGTTTTGGTTCTTTCCCTTTTGATGTCTGAATATTTTAAGGCTTTAAATGTGACACCCAGGACAGGCGTCCCCAAACACTCAGCTTTCCTAAAGCTCCTGAAAGGATGTCTTGGTAAAATCCTGTGCCTATGTGAGTGTGGCTGAAGCTTGGGTTTGTGACAGTTGTCATTTGTTCTTTAGGAGTGATGTCTTTAGGCTAGGAAATGTTAAGCAGAAGGAATAAACTGGGGGGAAAAAAAAAAAAGAAGAGAAGCTTTTGGCATTAATCCAGGCTTGGCTCAACACAGTTGGGGAAGAATATTCTGGAGAAGGCACAGTAACGATGCAGTCCTTGTTTTTTTGCATGTTAACAAGATAAGGGATGACATTTTGCTGCACTCATGGCATCTTGCTGCTGGAATTCAGATCTTTTGAAGAGCAGCTGTTGCTTTATCTGTCAGTGTTCATCATTTGTTCGTCAGTTGCAGGTCCAATACCACAGCACTAATTTTTACAGAGAGCTTACTTTTGTTGTTTATTTAGAAGTTTTCAGATTTTTATATTGTCTTGCTTAATAATTTCACTGTTATTTCAGACACTTTATTTTTTTTTTTTTTTTAATTTATTTATTTCCAGGCCCAAAATGTTCAGCACAGCAAGGACATGACTCTGGCCAGCAACCGCAGTCTGGCAGAAGGCAATCTCCTGTACCAGCCAAAGTTGGAGTCTTTGAAATCAAATCTGACTGAAAAATACCAAGAGCTGCAAGTTCTTTTTGAAGCATACCAGATAAAGAAAACAAAACTAGGTAACACTTGCTGTTGACAATTACGATTTGCTGTTTTCTAAGCGAATGTAAACGTGCTGCCTGTTGGTTGTTTGGTTTTTGGTGTCTCCTTTTTAGCTGTGTGAGCTAGGGTACAAAGTGAAATGTCACTCTTGTGTAGTTCTGAGCTAGATCGCAGTTGTGATGATTTATTCAAGTGTCTGTTCCACCTGGTGACAGGCACTGTGGATTCTTTCTGTTGCTGCCTATTCCTGACCTGCCCTTCTCTGAATGATCAGATTCATTTACCTTGCTAAAGAGCAAAACAGAAGTTGAATTTTCAGTGACTAATCGTAAATCAAACAGAATATTGCATTGACCTTTCAGTGCATGCTGAATCATGAAGTATTGCACATCTGATTCTGCACTTGCTGAAGTGCTTTGGCTTTCGGTATTATAACTGTATCATTGTAATTAAATTTCAGCTTTTACCGCTCTGGCAGTATTCTCACTATATTTATTGCTGTAGTACACACTGTCTAGAACTCCTTGTACATTGTGCCTCAGAGACTGTTGTGCTTGCTGGGGCTGTAGTTAGAAGTCACTTAGAGCCAGCTCTCATTTTCTGTTCTTTCCATGCCATTCCAGACAGACAATCCAGCAATGCTTCCCTGGAGACCCTCCTGGCTCTGCTGCAGACCGAGGGGGCAAAGATTGAGGAAGACACAGAGGTAATGACAGAGCACTCCAGTTCTGCCCCTCACACCCATCACAGAACCTCCCAATGGCCATTGCTGCAGTGCAGAGTTGAACATGTGGTACGCTCAGGGATACTTAGGAATATGGTCTGGGCTTTGTTTGGAACTTCAGTGAGCAGCCATTTGGTTTCGCCAATTTATTTTTTTATCTGAGTAATTTTTTACTCTTACCGTCTTTGAAGTCTGAGAGAGAAAATGCTCCTTTTTAGAAAAGAAAGCCAAACCCTCTTAGTTCCTTGGCTTTGCCTTCAGACTCATAGTGTATAAAAGTGGAATCTTTTCTTAATGGTGTTTGCCTGGTATATGTATTACTTCATTATAGATGCCAATTAGTAGCCTAATAAAAAACTGTGCCTGCAGTGTTTTTTCTCCAGCATTTCCGATGAAATATTCCCTTATGATTTCAGCATGTCTGTCCAGGTGCCAGTGGTCACCACTTGCTGTGACACCAGGGCTTGAAGGGTGGTCTAACAGGAGTGTTTGGCTTTGCTTGCTGATTTGCCTGCAGGCATTTTCTGTAACTATATCAGGGGCTAAAAGCTGCTTATTAGCCTTAAGTTGTGATCACAAAAAGGATCCCAGGACAAGCTGGATTTTGTGATTATATGTTTGTTCACCTCTCGATTATTAAATGTCATTTACTCAAAGCCACAAGTAAGGGTGAGTATTAAGCCTGACTTAGCAATAATCTGCCTCTCTGTGCTGAGCCTGACAGAGTTCTCAGTGTTTCTGCTGGCCTCGAAGCAGCGCTGAGCAGTAATTCAGCTTAGCTGGCAATCTGGAAAGCTGTTCGTTCCCATCTCTGATGATCAGGGAATGCTCAGAGCGAGACTCAGATGTTTTTACTGCTCTTCCTTCAGTAGAAATTTATGCAAAAATGATATTTAACTCCCAGTGCTTCTGAGTAATAACGAACTCAAAGTTCTGCTCAGAATTCTTAGTATGCCAGTCATCTTCCATATGCCAGCTGGAAAATCACAGGCAAACCGCTATTTTTAGGGCGTGAGCCATTTAGATTCTGTTGCAGTGCGCCGTTTTCTGAGGGGTTGTTCTGTATTTGACAGAACATGGCAGAAAAATTCCTTGATGGCGAAATCCCTCTGGATTCCTTCATTGACGAGTACCAGAGCAAGCGGAAACTGGCTCACCTGCGGCGGGTGAAAATCGAGAAGCTCCAGGAAATGGTGCTGAAGGGACAGAGACTCGCTCAGGTTCAGGCACCGGCTCAGCCCAGGGCGCCCGAGACAACACCAGCACCTCCAGATTCCTACAAGCCGGATGCAAACACTCCCCCCTCTGTCGTGCCCCGGCGGATCCCACCTCCCCCCCCGCCCTCCTCGGTCCCAGCAGGACGCTTCCCTACTCCCTTTACTGCAGCCATGAGCTCAGGACCAGCTCTTTCTTATCCAGGTGCTCCGTACCCTCCTCTCCCGCCTCGCCCAGGAGATGTTCAGCCCGCGAGTCAAATGCCACAGCCGGGATACCCATCTCAGTTTGTACCACAGTATCCTCCAGTTCTTCCCCAGAGACCACCTCGCATTCCACCACATCCTGGCTTTATCCTCCAGTAAATATTCTGGTGCGCCTGACTTATTGTATTGGTGCTTATATTTCCTTTCTCCCCCCGTCAGAGACTTGCTGTAGCAATGGGAAGCCTCTGTTCTGTGCACAACGGAGTACAAAGGCCGAGCTGTGGCACAGAGGTTTGCAATTGCTTTGGTAAATGTGATCATATTTGTTTTCAAAGGTCAGTGATGACAAGGTTTCCCTGGGAAGGTGAGAGGGTCTAAATTTTATAAATCCATCAAATCGGGGAACCGCCTGCGGTGGATTTCGCGATGTTACCAGTCGAGTCACGCTCTGAGTTCTTTAGTGCTGGTAGATCAGCGTCCTCTCCTGCTCTGGTGTGTTCCCATCACAGCTGGATGTGCGTGTGGCAGGCAGGGAGCTGTTCGTGTCTCTAAGGAATTCTCTGGCCGTGCCAGGGTTTGGATTGTAACAACCATATCCACTGGGCAGGGGGCGTGCACTGGAACCCCTTGACATCCTTTTGCATTCAGGGCCAGGTGCACAACATTTTCAGGGCTCACTGAGCTGAAACTCTTGTCAGAACGTGTTGGGTGTTTTTTAGACAGGGAAAGCTACAAGAGTTTCATTTCTGCATTTCAGTTGTTACTTGAGAGTTTTCGTAATCAAAGTAGGCACCCCTTCCACTCCTGAACAGCTCAATACCCTCAAAGTCCTGGTCTCTTGAAATGAAACTAAACTGTTTGTAGAGCCAGTTTAGAGTTTTATAGACACTTTACCAGGCAGTTTTATTTCCTTGCCTATTAAGACTTTTTCTTACAGTTGTTTTCTTTCTCCTTTTCCACACCTTGGATACACAAGTGATTTTTTTTACACAGGTGCTTAGCTTTTGATATCATGTGATTCCAGGAATCTAGGCAGGGTATTTTCTTAATCAAATACTGGATTTTCACATGTGATTGCCCACTTGAAGATTCACAATTTCGTTTTATCCCTTAACTCTGTCTCTGGCTTGGCAGAACTATTTTTAAACGTCCCGTTCCCTTTAGTTTTGCCGTTTTGGGCACGTGTGTCCATCTGGAACTTGCAGTTAACGTTCCTCTGCAAGCAGGCAAACCAGAAAAGCTTTTTGAACTCCATGGTGGCTGTTTGCATTTTACAGAATCTGTTCTTGACTTATGCCAGTGGAGAGGGAGGCATTTTAGGGCAGCTCAGATTTCACTCTCAATGTGACTCTTGAAGCCTAAGGTGCAGACATGTGCTGGTATTTTAATCCAGCACTGGGGGAGGCAAATCTTAACACTTGTTGTTTGCACAGAATGTGTCTGTGAATTTGTTATCAATCAGTCCAGAATCTGTCATAGCCCCTGGTTATTTCAGAGCATTTTGGTATCACTGTCCTGGAATGCACTACATTGTTTGCAAGTTTGTACTGCAAACACCAGTCAGAATAGAATATTTATTTTTTTTTCCTTTATATAGGGCCCTGAACTGTCCCTTAATCATTTCCTCCGGAGTGTGGTGCTTAGCAAATACTAATCTGAAATTAAGCTCATAACAGGAAGCTCTCGATTCTGAGAATAGGGTCACTTGGCTTGTTTTGCCTTGTGAAGACAAAGGGCAGAAGGCTGGTCAGTGGTATTGGCACCTGAACCAATTCCCCAGCGTCAGTCTGGCAAGTTTTTATACATGGGGGATTTTGTGAAGCAACGTGCATTGGGTTTGTTTGCAAAGTGTGTTTTTTCTGTAATCTAGTGATGGTACAGGATGTGATTTTTTTTTTTTTTTAAAAATAGTGTAATATCTTTTCTTGGTATTATTTTCTCACTGAAGCTTCGTATAAGCATGGTTAATTATGACTCGTTTCAAAGTAATTTTGCTGTGCTTTTAGTGCTGGTATTTGGATGGCAGCTGTTGTGTCTGGATCCTAAACATAAGTGCTGTAGAAATGGTTTGTGTCCTGCAAAGAATTGAAGTGGATGGGAGCTACCAGGGTGGTGACTGAGTACAGAAATTCATACTTTGAGCCTGCTACACAAAAACACTCTCAAATCAGTTTTACTAAGATCTGATAAAAACAACCAGGTATATTTTACACTTATCAAGTGCCAACTTTTTTTCTGAGGCTTAACAATCCTCAGAAGTGATGGAAGGTGATAGGTGAGTGTATGGTGAATTTGCACTGTGTTTTGTGTATTGAACTTTATTGGTATTAGTAGTCCAAAAATATTTTTACTACTTGTTAAATCTTCTGTCTTTTGGTAACTTTTGTGATAACAATGACCTTTCAGGGATACTTTATCTAAAAACAAACTCTTGTGCACACTAAATACAGACGAAGCTAATGCAATTTTTCTGTCTGGAAGCAAAACAATGCATTATTGCATATGCATGTGGCTGATGTGCCTTAGGATCACTACTTGTGATTGTAATTCTAGGAAATTTTTATCATTTGAATGGCCATTGCTTAACTCTGATTTAAGGGCTCTTCAAGAGCACTGACTTTTACAAAAAACTCACCCTCAAACTTCAGTAAAAAACAGCTGTATCTGCTATTTGTAAGCTTATAGTTGCCTTCACTCATGGGTAAGTTTGAACGCAGATGATGTAACGTGGTGTCTCAGTTATTGCAGTCTCATAACTGAAGTCCAGCTGCTCATGGAAAACGTTTTGCCATTAATTTGTGTGCGTGTTTGAGCACAAACTGTAAATACTTACTTGACTGCTGGTGGTGTTTAAGGGGAAAGGAGAAAAACCTCCGTGGGAAGCTGTTTAAATCCTTTCAGCAACAAACTCAAGGAAACACTAACCGAGATGAGCTGGGCAAGAGCTGTGTCAGTGCTGTCAACCTCTTGCCCTTCAGCAGCTTCTCCTGTTCTGTTATAGCTAATAAATAAACTGCTCTGGCTAGGATGTTTAGAGTTGTACAAATTTGCACTGTTTATAACATAGTGAGATTAAAATGCCATAGGCAAGCTGAGACTTGAGAGGGGGTGGCCTCAGGATGCTTGCCAAATACACACACACACATATATATATATATATATATATATGTATGTATGTATGTATATATATATGTAAAATAAGGATTTTTGATGTCTGCTACAAATAGCACATACTTCCCCAAAGCGATTGGAGTGGAGCAGAATCTTTTGAGATGATGTGTAACACGGCTTTGGAGTGTTGGTAGCATGGGAAATGCTCTCTCTGGGTGGCATTACTTCTGCCAGTCTTTTGTCCGCAGTTTTGGAAGTCATGACTAAATTTACGTGGTTAGGCTTTGGTTGGTGAGCAGCACTGAGCTGTCCTAACTCATGGGTGGGTTTCAGTGCCCTCAGTGCTGTCTCCTAGAGAGGGTGGAGTCAGTTGTTCAGCACAGCTGATCCAGACAGGTCACCTCTGATCCCAGAGGCATGACAGAGAGCAGGAGCTTTTGTGGGATGCCAGGAGGCACCTGGGCACAGGCTGGTCATGGCTTTAGTGCCCCAGCTTCCACAACCTCAGTCTTGACCTCTCTTGGGACTTCTCTGCCCTCTCAAACTGGAATCATGACGTAGATAGAGCGCTCAGATTGACAGTTCCTTACAGAGCTTCCTGGGAAATGTGGAGTTCGGAGGAGGCAGAGTCGTCCTGTACCTGAACAGTTCCTCTGTGTGATCCTGGACTGTCTAATAAAGGGGCAGTTTTATATACTGAGCAAGTTGTGAAACATACAGTGGATTTGTTTGCATAATGAGTCTTTCTGTAATCTACTGTGTTCTGATTTTAAATAAAATAGCATATCCCTTTGGTGCCCCGTTCCCGTTGTGGCTTCATTTCATCGCGGTGCAGTTACTCACATTAATGATTTTCAATCCTAGTGGTGGTTTCTCTGCAGCAACATAAACACAGTTGAAGGTGGATGTAGAACATAAACTTACAAGAAAATTGCTTTAATTATTCATGGTAAATCTGTTGGCTGTGTTTTCAGTGACTGGATACAGCAAGTCCATTTTGTGTGTAGGTGATGCTGAAGGAGTGTGTGTGCTCAGAGAAGGTTCTGCACGTTGTAATCATGGCAACGAGGTAGGTGGGTTGTCTTGTCTGGTAGAATCCCTTTGGTTTTGTTTTAATTTCCTACAGTGGAAGTGTTCAGAACCTTCACTTGGAAAAGCTGAGGAAAAGGATAAAACCACTTTGTTAAGAGGGGAAAATCTTACATTTCAGCCAAGGTAGGAGAAATGAGTCAACTGAAGTTATTTAGGAATATGAGTCACAGGGCAGAAAAGATCTGATGTAATTTTCTGGGATGTCTTGTCACTTAAATAGTGTGTGAAATAGAAATCCTGCTGCAGAATAACTGATTCTATAGGGAAGAAAAGCCCTTTTTTAGTTGTTTCTTGATGCATTCTGTCTGTGGTGGCTGCAGAGATTTGATAACCTCGTGCTGGTGCAGAAATTGGAAAGTGCAGATGAGGAAAAGTGCTGTGCTCACTCGGAGCAGGTGGGCGAGGGCAGGGGAAGGTGTTATGTAAAAGCTGCAGCTCTTCAGCTCAGCTCTTCCAGGAATTTGCACCAGGTCCACATGTTCCACAACTGGGGTTTGGGTGGCCCTTCCCCAGGAGATCATTCCAGGTGGGATTGTTCCCACTGCAAAAGAGAAGTCACCTGGTAGGCTCAGACCTTGCCAGGCTGTGCAAGCCCACACAGATCCTTCCCCAGCCCTTGTTCCTGTAATTTGAGTCCTCTCTGGTTGTACATTAATCATCGCTCATGCCAGTCCTTCACAGGTTTGCCTGTTCACCTCTCCCAGACTTTGTCACTAGAAATGGGATGTGTTGCTTTGGGTTTGGTTTTTTTTTTACCTTGACTGAAGTTCCAGAGGCTCCTCACCGAGCTGTGCCCCAGGACACCTTGTCCCTGGAGCAGGCTATTCCTGGCAGTCTCTGCTGAGCTCTCAGCCTCACCTGAAGCCAAATCTCCACTTTCTCCCTACCTGCAGGACAAATCCTGGGCTGCTGAGGCTGGAAGCTTGCCAGTGCATACCTTGAACCCTGAATCCTGCTGGAAGCTGAAGGCTATTTTTAGTGCTGTGTATTACTTCCAACCTGCTCAAGGGTGTTTCTTTCTGCACTCCTGTAGGTGAGGAGCAGGAATTATTTATTTTTGTCCTTCAGAGCTAAAAAGTCTCCTCTTATCCTACATTCTAATTCCACACCTTGTTACATGCCCTTAAAGCTGCACATCATTGTGGCAGGATGGGCTAATCTCTGAGAGTTCACTAGTCCTGAAGGCAGCCAGTCCCATCCCAGGATGGATTGAGAGGGTGGGAGGGGATGGTAGGTGACAAAGTGGCTCCAGTTCTCAGGTTGAGGTCACGTGGTTGAGGAGAAAATGCTGATTGTGGAAAAACGTGGCAATGTCCTTTGGCCTGGGGTGTGTGTGTTGGTTGTCTCAGATGATGTGAGAGATGATAAAAGGGCACTCCAGCCCAGCTTCGTATTTTTTTTTCATTTAAACTTGCATACCCATGAGGCATTCGTTAAACGATTGTATTAGCTGGTATTTCTGTATTTCCCAAGTCGTTTTTCTGATTGGGCCATCCAGGGAATGCTGTCCCTAAATACAGAACTGCCCAGACTCGCTTGTGCCAGGCAGGTTGGGCACAGAAGGGAAACCACCTGCCTTGCTGCTGTTTGTGCCCTCAAGGGCTCTTCAAAACATACTTCAACAGAAGTTTGGGGAGTTTTTTTTTTAGCCTGACTTCTTAGAGTGTGGACCAGCAGTGTTTGCCATTTGTGTGCTTCATTTCTATGCACTTTCCCCCCCCCCCCGCCAGTGATCTGAGAGACTTGTGTTTTGTCAACTTTGCCCTCAATAGCGGGGCTGTTGCTGAACTTCAGCTGCTTCCCGTGCTCGTGTTCAAACTAATTTGTGGTTACTGGAGCTTTGGCTGCTGAGGGAGCCAGAGGGTGGGGAGAGGAGGGTTTTGATAACAGGCTGTGTGAAAACTCCTTCAAACGAAGTAAATGGTACTTTACTAACCTCGCTGGAAGGGAGCACAGAATGTAATATTTCACAACTTGGTTATTTTCCATTGCTGCTCTTACGGGTACTGGGTAAAAGTTGTTCTGGGAGCACGTGGAGTGAAACGGCTTCCTCTCTTCCAGAGACACAATAACGGTATTTAAAAGTCATTAACAAATTGGATCCTGCATAGCGGGGTGTCTTGATGGAGTCTCAGAATAAACCTCTGCATACATACACAGTTTGCTGCTGATATTTTTGCCTGCCACAAATAGCAAACGCTTTCCAAAAAAGCACAGGACTTCAGCAAATCTTAGATTGGATGGGAAGCTTCATTTTGGTATAAAAAAATTAACTTAGATTGCATTTCAAGTGGGGTTTGGACCTTGTTTTTATTTTTGCTGCTGTTTTTTGAGACTCTGAACATGCTGGCCTGGGTGGTTTTAAGTAAATCATGGTGAGACAGCAGTGGGGGTAAACAAGTTAGATTTATCCATAGCACCAATCTTAAAGCTACGTTTTATTTTTGAATTCTTTAAACATTAAATACAGTGAATTCTTGAAATTTTAAATAGAGCTGTGGCTACACTTCTGCTAGTGAGAGTTTCAAAGTTTGCATTCTTGATTAATCAGTGTTTCCGTGATGAAACGTGATGGTGTGAGTGGTTGGATGACGTCAGTCTCGCAGCAAATATGTCTTTATCATTGTCTATAAATGGGCCTCGAGCTACTGCAGAAAGCACTTCCTTGAGAGAAAAGGGCTCTGAAAGAAACGAAACTCAGCAGGGAGCTGGCCCCTGTCACTGCTGTGTCATTGTCACTTGATGTGACAGCAGAGCCCTCTCCCAGCGCTCCCGGTTCTCCGGGGCCTCACGGCAAGGCTGAGAAGGATGCAAACCTTCAGGCTGGAGATGATCCCGACGTAACTTGCAGGATTAGAGCAGCTGCTGGGCCTTGCCCAGCAACACCAGAGCCTTCCCACGGGGAATGCTCTTCATCCATCCAGCGGGCTGGGAAATGAGCACTGGCACTCGTGTCACTGCCCACGGTGTTTGCTCACAAACCTCTAAAGGCCGGTTTGTGACGTGTAACCTCGCAGCTCTTGGGCCGCCATGAGACTGCTGTGTAACTAAAATAAAGTACATTATAAGGGTGTTTTCTTGAGATACAGCCACTTGTAGTCCTCGTGAACTGCTTCATGGCCTCCTGCCAACCACAGGGACGAAAAGCCGTGGGTTTGACGTGGCTTTCATGAAGTTTGATTGGTACTGGTTTTGAGGCTTGCAAGGAGCATGAAAATACTGATTCCAGACTTTTTTTCTCCCAGAAAGACCCTCCCCGGTCTCCTCTTACACCCAAGGGAGCTGTGTCCACCCTGTGCATTTTCATATCTATCTATCTATCTATATATGTATGTATAGGTATATATAAATATATATGCACATATATATATATGTGTGTGTGCGTGTATGTATGTATATATATGTGTATATATATTTATAAAATATAAATAATGATAAATGATAGATATAATGACCTATTATATATAATAGATAATAGATGCATTATGTACAGTATATATATTATATATAGTATACATATATATAATATATAATCTATATAATAATACATATAGAGTATATGATTATTATATACAGTGCATAATAGTATCGATAAATATGCAAAATTGCATATATAATAAATATATATCAATATAATAATATATAATTACTAAATAGTGCATAATAGTATAGATAGATAAAATACACAAAAATTCATATATACGTGTATATATATAAAAAAAAATATATAAGCACATGCAGAACCATAGACAGGATTCTGTGTGTGTGTGTGTGTACATATATATATATACATATATATAAGTATATACACACATTTTTATATAGAGAGAGAGCTATAGATACAGATCTCTATCTAGATATCTATCTATATGTAGATATATAGATACACATAAATTTAGATAGCTATCTATAGATATATCTATAGATATCTATCTATATATAGATACATATAGATAGATATATAGATATATATGCATATTTCACTAACTCCTTCAAGGCACTGCCCTGCCTTTCTCTGCCACCACCAGCCCCCCCGTGCCACGGCCCCCGCCTTGCCCTCGACCCCGTCCCTGCCAACAAGACAACACACATGTATTTTAAATATTGCTCCTTTAATTACATCCCAGTAGTTGCTCCAAGGGCAGCCACAGCTGACAGGATTGTGGGTCTGGCCCCGCATCTCTCCACACCAGTGACTCCTTATTGCTGCAGACTCCTCTATCCCCCGGCTCCCGGAGGCCACGCTTAGATTGAATTCTGCTAATTATCTTAAATACAAAACATAATGCAACTGATCCCTTGACATTGCCGTAGTAATAAAAAATAGAAAAGGAAAAAACAAATAAAAATGTCTGTATCCTTATTGCCAGTGTGTGTCAGTGACTGCTTTTCCCTTACAAAAGCCCTGCTGCTTTCCTGCCCAGGGCTGATCCCAACGCCCAAACAGAGTCAAATGATTCCTCAGGCTGGAAAAGGGCGGGTTGTAAAAAACGGTTGCAAGAAAAGCCCAGCAGTTTCCTACTGTAAAAACAATTCACAGTTCTTAGAAAGGGTCTGAGCAGTACAGTAGAGCTACATTTACTGAAAATTTCTAGTGCTGATAAAGTCCTTAAAAATAAAAAAATTAACCCAAATGAACCCCAAATTAAATTAAATTGGGAGAGCTGGTTGGCAGGTGAAGAAGAGGAGGAGAGGAAGAAAAGGAGGAGGAGGAGAGGAAGAAAAGGAGGAGAAGGAAGAAGAGGAGGAGGTGGAGAAAGAGGAGGAAGAAGAGGAGAAGAAGGGCACTCCGCGCTGCCCAGGGAGCGCAGGAGCCCCTCTGCTCCAGGGGTAAGAACCAACAAAAAAAAAAAGGGGGGGGGGGGGTGGAACCAAACAAACCCAACCAAAAAAACCCTAAAAATAAAATATATTCTTTAAAAAAAACCCATCCAGTTTGGGGTTTGTTCCAGGCTGGGCGCCGAGCATGAAGGCACAGCAGCGCGAAGGCAACGCGATCCCAGGGGAACCCCCCTGCTAGACCTTTGCCCCCGGAGAGGGGCACGGGCTGGCATCCCGCTGGGGCTGGAAGAGAGGGGCAACCATCAGCCACCCGCCGGCATCACCCCCTGCCCCAATCCCACCCCTCTGCGGGGTGCCTACCTCCCCCTGGCCGGGCTTCTGGGCGATGGGGGGCTTCTTGAGGATGCCGCGGCGCGGGGCGGGCGCCGGCCGGGGCTCCCCCTCGTCGGGCTCCGCGTCGCAGCCCCCGGCCAGGACGTAGTGCTGCTTCCTCAGCTCGCCCAGCCGCACCCGCTCACCCTCCAGCCGCTTCTCCAGCTCCAGCACCTTCACCTGTGCCCGGAACAGCCGCGCTGGCACCCGTGCTGGGGGGCACGAGGGACCCCCCCCCTCTTGTGCATGGCTGCACCGCATCCACCCCATAGCCATAATTCCACCCCATGGCCATAATTCCACCCCGTGGCCATAATTCCACCCCGTGGCCATACCTGTGTTTCCATCTCTTCCTTCTTCAGCTTGATGAGGGACATGCCCGAGAAGTCCATGGTGTCTGCGGAGACAAGCAGGACTGGCCTCTGAGTGCGCCCTCACCCACCACGGTGGAGCCGGACACACCCCGGGGTGTTCCCCAGGCCAGGAAGGGATTTGGGGTGGGTTTTCCCCCTTGCGAAAGCCTCACCTTTCTCCTCAATCTGCTCCTGCCCCGACTTGGTGGAGGCCACCACGTTGGCCGCCTTCTCGTTGACGCTGCGGGAGCACTCCTGGAGCCGGGCCAGGTTCCGGCTGCTCTTCTCGGCTTTCACCTGCCAGGGGCACAGGGAGGGCTGGGGGAGCCACCTCGGCTCGCCGGGGTGCCCGGGCAGGGACACGGAGCGCCCCACGCAGGGCCGGGGGTGGGAGGGATGGAGGGACGGATGGGGAGGTGCATTCCCAGCGATCCCATCACAGCCAGGCAAGGGGAGCCCCAGGGCACCAAACCAGCTCTGCTCCCACCCGAGCCAAGCACACAGGGAAGACTTGGCTATAGATTAGCCATTTCATACTATATATTTATGATATGTATTTCACATAAATATACATAATTTATATATAATTTATATATATTTAAATATACTATATATATTGTTACTACACTGTTATATAGTATCTTATAATCAACCACAATCTATATCCACATATTTTAGTTATAATCATTTAATTATAATATATTCTATAATTCATAAGCAATATATTATAATATTTACATATAAATATATACAAATCTATATATACACTTAAAAAGCAAAACCATGTAATTACA
This sequence comes from Acropternis orthonyx, assembly GCA_035583155.1. NCBI lineage: Eukaryota > Metazoa > Chordata > Aves > Passeriformes > Rhinocryptidae > Acropternis > Acropternis orthonyx. The sequence goes on along the minus strand of JAWWEU010000037.1, from coordinate 11,809,346 downwards.
ATTATATTAGAATGATATAAAATATAATAGTGTATTCTTTATATATCATCATATAGTATTTATTATTTTATTATTAGATATTATATATTGTATATTATTATATTATATGCTACCTATTATTTGAATGATAACACTATATGTAAAATTATAAAATTATATATTAAAATGTGACTGCTATATTATTATAACATAAATCTACACTATACACTACATACTCCATAATAATATAAATATTTTAGAAATATGCATTTTTTAAAAAAATATTTCTTTTTAAGCAAATATACATATTTTACACCCACCTGCTGTAAAAAGCCCTGCGGATTCTCCTCCCTTCCCCCACCATCCCTGTTTGCTCACTGAAACCTCTGCCCACCACCTCCATCCCACCAGCAGGGAAGGTGACAAGGACCCCAAATCCTCAACCCCAGCTCCTCTTTTTGGATTTCCTGCCGGTTATTAACATTCCCTTCGCACCCATCCTGGCTTCCAAGGCAAGCCCCGGGTGTGGGAATATTGACACCGGTGGGGACACAAGGATTAAATTCCCAGAGCGCCCGGAAAGAGGCAGAGCCTCCCTCCCTCCCTCCTCCCTGCTCCAGCCAGCGCTGCGGGGAGTGCGGGGGGACAGGGTGACACTTGTGGCCCGCGGGGACACCCACCTTGGAGGCAGCGACCAGCTGGGCCGTGCTGGCCGCGATTTCGTGCGAGCAGACGATCAGTTCCTCGTATTTTCCCATGTGCAGAACAACCCTGTCTGCCGACTCCCTGCGGTACAGCCAGAGGGGAGGTCGTGTCAGAGGCACCACAAAGCAAGGGCAGATTATTTATCTCCTGCTAATACCCCCCAGAAATCAGCACCAGACCTGGATCCGGCAGCTTTGTCTGTAATTATAGAATTACAGAATCTTTAAGGTTGGAAAAGACCTCTAAGATCATCGAGTCCAACCACTATTAAAGCTCATTTACAAAGCAATTATCCAAAGCCATGATCCAGACGTCTTGGCCAGAGACAGGATTTTGCTTCCATAATGAAGTGGGTGAGATCTTTTAAAGCTTTGTCCTAAAGACTTCTCACATTTCCTGCACAGGGGATACTCAACCCCCAGAGCGGGAAGCAGGCCATGGATTACTTGATTTCACATTTTGCAAACAGGGAGGAATTGGCATCCCCAGCTGGGTGACCCTGTGGTCCAACCCAGGTTACGATGCTCTACATGGAATTAGCAACCAGGCTCCATAAGGAGTCAGCAAAGATGCTCCATAGGGAATTGGCAGTGGGTGCTCCATGATGGCTCAGCAGTGGGACACTTTGGATTGCCGGGTGGTGGGGAAGCAAGAGCCAGCCGTGGGGGGGGGACACATGGAGCCGTGTCCCAGGGGAACATCCCGGTTTGGGGGTACCTACACGAGCTGGGTGGCTCCCCAGCCCACTGCCTTGGAGGCAGAGATGAGCCCTTCGGTCCAGCGCGAGTTCTTGGCGTAAAACTCCTGAGTTGTTGCTGCCCCCTGTTGTTACGAGAATGTTATGGCCAGGATTAGCTCGTGTCTAACACACAACACATAAATCCATACAAAATAGCCACATAAAGTATAACAACATATAAATTCACATGTAAAGCCATAAATCAAGGGGTGGACAGCATCTCTGTGCACTTCACGCTGCTCTTGTTGACCTGCTTAAATAATTACCAAGAGAACCAGGGTTGGAGCCCCAAGCCTGCAAGGTTGGGCTGGCTTTGGTTTGAACCACACAAGTCTGGGCCATCATCTTTAGATAGACAAGGCTTTGCAAGGGCAATAATAATGTGTGCAGGGACCACAGGGCTGAGCAGCACATCTCCAGTGAGGGGCACTGCCAGGGAGCTGCTAACATGGGAAACCAGGAAACCCAGAGTGTTTCTGTAAAAGGGGGGAAACTCTCCTGTGAGGTGACTGTAGGGGAGGACTTACCCGGCCACTTTCTACTATCTCCTTCTGTAGGTTTGTAGATGTTGTTACAAGAAGTCTGATAGCCTGGAATGAAACAGGTTTTGGTGTTTGATGGGGGTTTTACAGAGAACGTGGGGAGTTCCAGTTTTGTGTGGTCTTTGACACCCCAGGTTGGTTCCTGCAGTACTGACCTTCATCAGATCCGTGCAGGAGTTCAGAATCCTGCAGGGAAACAAGAGAAAGGTGTTTGGTATCCCCTGATGCTGCATCCAGGGAAAGGGGGTTTGGCCCCAGTTAGAACAGGGGTGTTTTTTGGAGAGCAGCCAGCCTGCTTTGGAGCAGAGCACACCCCAGCAGGGTGTGGGCACGGGACACAAACCTGCCTGTGACCCTCAAAACTCACCGCTCGTTCACTTCCAGCTTAACACCGGAGCTTTCGTTCCTGGCCTGGCTCATCATCTCCTGTTGGGAAACACAAGAGCAAGGGTTGGATGCCACCTTGCTGTGAGGAGGGTGAGAAGGGTGGAGGAGGGATGGACACTTTGCTGCCCCAAGGCACCGAAGTGGCCCATCCTGCAGCGTCCTCTCACCTCTATCCGCCTGACAGCGTCCTCGATTGCCTCTGAGGTGGAGGCCATCTCCTTCTCAACCATGTCCCCCAGCTCTTCTTGCTTGATGTCTAAGCTCTTGGGCCTCAGCTCCTGGCAGAGGAGGCAGCAGGCATCAGCAGGTTTTAGACAGAAGAGAGTATTTATAAGGAATAATTACAAACCAAGGTATCCACCTCCTTTTTTTCCAACCCCAAATAATTAAAGCTGCAGGAGCAGCACTCTGCAGCCCGCAAGGGCGAAGGCACACGTGCCACCAGCTGGCAGCAAACATGGCACAGGGACCTCAAAGGTAAGAAATGCCCCAAATCAAGGTAACAAAACTCCACCAGAGGAGCAGAGGGCTCTGCAGAGCCTTTGAATTAACAGTGGTGTAAGGGAAAGGACTAATAGCGGCTTCACGAGAATAAATATCTGTAAGTTGGGAATTTTTATTCCACAGGGATTACTGGGCTGGAAGACTTCAGCGCTGGTCTGAGGGTGATGGGCTCTGCTCACCACCAGGAAGGGTTTCAGCACTCAGAAGCTGAGATGGCTCAAAGAAAGCACCAGAACCTGTGGGCAGGAGGGGCCAACCACCTCAAAGCGCTCACTGCAGCCCCACCGTGCCAGCCCCAGATGGGAAGGTGGGTGTGCTGGGCTCCAGCCCCTACCTGTGCCAGCCCCTACCTGTGCCAGCCCCTACCTGTGCCAGCTGCAGGACTCCCCGCAGCGCCCGCCGCACGT